>APFE031296260.1:130560-178160 GCA_000404065.3 Pinus taeda | reverse complement strand
ATTGAGCTGCACAAACAGACTGGGGAAATGGTGTATGCAACACTTGCAGACAGGGCCATGCTAGCCCATCAGTTAAAAGAAGCCCTTAAGAACACAAATACACAACTTGATTTGGAAAGGCTGTCTTCCTTTGCAAAAGACAACAAAATAAAGACTTTGGAAGACATAATCATTGATTTGGGACATGACCCAAAGGATCCAAAGGGTGTTAGGGCCCTTGTGAAGAAAAAAGAGGATGACATTGCAGCACTAAGAAAGCAGGCAAAGTTGCCTCCTACCATTCACCGTCAAACAGTAGAACTTGCACAAGAAAAGCAAGTAGATGATGCTATGGAGCTGCTTCTGGTGATGAATCAAAGAATATTGCAAATGGAAGCAGAATTAGAGAAGGAATTGCAGGACAAGCAAGGGGAGTCAGCCTCCCAGCCCCCTCAAACATCAACAACTCTTGGACCCGCCCCTCCCAAACAAGCAGCAGCAGCCCCTCCTGCCATTCCAGCACCAACCACAAGTACATCAGCAACAGGAGCAACAGCAGAAGCAACAACAGCAGCAGAATCCAACATGAGCATGGAGGACTTGATGAAAGCTGTCAAAGAGCTTGAGACTCAAGTAATAGAAATAAATGAAGCCAAGGATAAACTGGCCAAGCTGGATACCAGCTAATAAATCCAAGATGACAGTAGCAGAGAAACAAAGAGAAATAAAGGCATTAGGTCAAAATTGGCCGTTGGAAAATTAGCCGTTGGAAATTTAGCCGTTGGAGTCTCTGCACACACTATTTAACAAGCTGGGCTGGATTGGTTCTTCAACTTGTCCTGACGATGAACCACACTGGTTGGTTCGAAACGCGTCGACAAAATAATATTCATGTGATTTCGCCGAAAATTCTCTAAACAAAGAAATAAAGGCCTTAGAGGCCAAAGTAAAAACTCTGGAAAATGAATTTCTCCTAGGTAAGACCTTAGCAGAAATAAAGAAGATAATTTGGGCCAAAATTGGCCAATCAATACAGGACCAATGGAGGTCAATCCAAGCAATCTATGAGCAGGTAGAACTAATAGGCATGACTCATGTGGAGATACAAAGAGCCAGAACAACACTGGGAATCATGCCTGAGCAGGCCAATAAAATGATACATTTCCTCAATAACCGCACTAGGGAGGAGTTGGCAGCTCTAGAGATAAACAACAGAACAGATACAATCCTGACAGCTAAGAAGGTGCTGACCTTGAGGAACTTCACTCAAACTCCGGAGAGAAAATGTCAGGAAATGAAAGCAAAGATTGATGAATTCAGGGCAAAAATCACAATATTACAGGATAAAGGACTGCCAAGCCTAGTGACTGGCACACGATAGCTGCCGTCATATAATCAGTATATGACAAGGATCAACAATTATGTTGAAAATCAAATAACAGCATCTAGCAGCTCCACAGAAGAAGCAGGGCCTCCCTCTGGGCAGTCTCTGTATGACAAGTTAGAAAATCTGTTTTTTATTGAACATGAGATAAATCATCTGTTTGAGGTGCCTCCAAACTTCTACATATATACAGAGGCAGATGAAACACTAGTGAAAGTAAGGAGGCATCAACTACCTCCAGCTGATTGGTGGCAAGCAATGCTAGAAATTTTGCCCAGATAATGCCACTATGATTATTCCTTTTTGAGAAAAACCAAGTCTCGGTCACGGTACAGGTCAGCAGACAGATCAGCACACAGGTGTCATGGGGAGCATCCGTGCAAGTGACTCACCAACGCACCCAGACAGCAGGCTCAATTCACGCAGAGTTAAAGGCACAGCTACAACCCACTTTCCTGAGTCATAAAGTCAAAAGCTGTCTAACAGAGAGATAGCTGCCATCTCAGCATTAAATGCTGTAGTTATGTTTTTCATTTACTTTTTGTAAGAGAGTTGGTGGTGCAATTTATTGCACAATAACTCTCTATTGAGATATTTTGTACCCTATTTTGTATATATATCCCCTCAGATAGCGTATTGAGGGTCGGTTGTAGTGAAATTCTTTCCGAAGAGCTCTATTGTATATTTGAGACATTTTGATAATACAAATTGCTGGTGGAGATTTCTGGTTCCTATGCTGTCTGAAGATGGAAATGAATAGCTCTGTTTTGTTGCAAAATTCCTGTGTCATTTGTTGGAGCAATAAGTTTCTCTGAACTGTGTATGTGTTTTCTGTGTATTCCATAATTCTTATGTTTTCGTAATCTTAGTAAATAGAGAAAAATAATAGCCTAGGATTTGTTTTGAACACCCTATGCTCAATCTCTATTTCTAAATATGTTTTCTTCTGGATTAGCCATGGATATGAATTCTTGATTGCTCATGTCTAAACTAATTCTATCATGGTGAATATTGTTTAAGAATTCTTAACTGCTCTTAAGCAATATTTTCATTTTCCTTTGTTAGCATAGTGAAAGATTCTTAGCTGCCTTTCACTCACTAATTCCATAACTTCATCAAAAAAATTGGTAAATTGCTTCACATATGCCTATCTGGCTCTGCAACAACACTCTGCCTTCATAAACATACTTCAGCAGCACAATACCTCAACTCCATTGCCCAATGGACCAAACTGTTCCATGATCTATATTTCAGCTCTGTCTGGATTCACCAACGCACCAAACTCAAACAAAACAACACACCATAACTAGCCTAAAATCATCCATCAAACAAAGCTAAATTATAAAGAGAGATCCCTCTCTCGTTACAGGTAGGCTAGGACCTGTAGCTAAAAGATTGGTCAATGGTTACCTCGGCCGTATTCCCTTTAGGAAGCAGGGAACAACCTGAGCGTTAACAGGAGGATGTAGAATGGTGTGTTAAATCTCTCGACCACATCTAGACATCCCAAGGATGGGGAAACCTGGTTCGAGCACCCTCCCTTCCTACCTCATGTGAGACCTTAGTTCATGCTCTGTGGGCTATTGCCGAAAGGGCAGAATTTGTGGGATTTATTTGGCTAAATAACTCTTGTGAACCTAGGTCAGGCCCATACAGGTCAACACCTTCACCCATATCTGTGAGTGGAAAAGGCGTTCCCCCTCCTCTGGATCTTCAGGCTCATTCTTTTGGATCTTGGCAGTGGCAACAATGACGCTAGGCTCCACATCAATGATTTTCTTCCCTTTGCCATTCCACTTGTCGGGTTCTGACTCAGTGTTGGAACATGCATCTAATTCTGAAGCCTTTAACTCAGCCACCAATGATTTCCTAGTCCGACAACCACTTGTGTTATGAATGGGATTCTTGTGGAACTCACACCAATTTTTTGCTTCCTTCTTTGACTTTGTGTTGTTATTCTTTTCTTGCGGCTTCGATGGGTTGTATTGGGTCACCTTGCTTGGTCCCTTGCCTGCCGCAGTGTGGTCCATTCGATGTATTTGTCCTCATAGCTTTTGACAGGGTAGTACTTCTCCTTGACGACATCTTGGAATGAATCCCAAGTGGGTGTGGCTGAAAATAGTGAGCCCATATTTTCATTCTTCTATTCACAGTAGGTTTCCCACTAGTCTTTGATGTGGGGGGTTTCTTTGAAAAGAGCAAAAACAATATTTTCCCGACTCGAAGATTCATGAACAGAAAAATACCCTTCTAGCAGATTTAACCATTTATCTATGGAATCTGCGTATATTTGACCCTCGAATATGGAGTTTCAAAATTTACTTGTAACTTAAATGGTGTAGCATTTCCAGAGTAGCTGCTGGGAGCCAATGCATCACCTCTGAGTAGCCACTGAAGGATTTGTGCAAATCTGTCCATCATCGCGTTCCTTTGTCGCTCGAGGGCTTATTCAAGCAAGATTTTGATAGGATCTCCTAACGCCTTGTCTTTCATCTCATCTGCCAAGGGACGACGTTAGGATTTCTAAGGCAGGTCTTGCAAAGGCTCAACCAGTTCAAGTCCTAACTCCTTATATCCCGACCTCGTTGGGGACAAGCAAAGAAAAACAAAGAAAAAGAAGACCCCTCTGATTCCGCTGATCCATATTTAAATTGGAACACAACAAATTAAAGAGATAACCATAAACATAGAGATGTAGTAGAAATAATACTTGATTGCATTAATGTAAAATAGCGAAATATGCTTACAAACAGAAGTGAAAATAAACCAGCAAGGGCGATGGTAGCTTATCTCTGAGAAGAGATGTGGCGGCTACATGCCTTTGAACTGTGTTACAATGAAGCTCAAAGACCTATTTATTTTTGAGAAACACTGTAAAACCCTAAACATCCAAAAACCAAACCCTAGAAGATGAAATGCCAAATTGTGGGCCTGTTTGGATAAATTGGTACATCAACTTTCCGGGGCCGTAACTTTGGCATATAATCTCTGTTTGATGCATACAATATTTCGTTAGAAATATCATTCCAAGCAATACAACTTTGGAAGGAGCAACATTGGTCCGTGGACCCATTTTTCTCCTAAGTTTCCCAAGAAACGTTGGTTAGGGCCTCAAAACGGCTCTGGAATTTCACGAGTTGGAAAAGCTGCTAAAATTAGTAAATTGTGCTACAATTACGGAAACTGAAAAAATGAAAGAGACAGTTGTGGGGGTCCAAATGGGATAGGTGGGTGGCCACAAACATCTACCTGGATCATTAAAATTCGATAATTTTTATGTGTAAGAGTTGAGGAAAAACATGAGTTAAATATTAAAATTGAGTAGTTGCATAGTGAATCATCTATGGGTCAAACTCTAGCCCGAGCCAGAGAGAATATATGGAAAAAAATTAGTGAAGCTATCTTAGAATATGGCCTTCCATACAAATTATTTTTGAGCTAAAATAATTGATACAGAGGGGCAAGGAGCTAGTAAGGAAAATTAAAATAGACTTAGGAGAGAATCTTGGGGATGCAACAACACTTATTAAGTTCTTGAATTCCATAAACAAAGAAGAATTAGGACATCTGGGAATTCAAGATGGGATAGAGACCATTTTAGAAGTAAGGAGGATCCACACTAAGAGGAACCTTATGCTACAACTTGACAATAAGTCTTAGAGTATAGAAACGAGCATACAAATATGTCACAAGAAGATGGAGGTGTTGAATAGGAATGGTCTACCAAAAGTCATTGGTAGGGAAGATAAACTAATGAGCCTAATAGAGTACTAGGAAAAAATATCCAGTAATGCCCAACATAGGTCAAAAGTTTAAGGTATGAAGTGACACATAATGGGATAAAAATTCTTGTAGAACTTATATTTTGACCTATTCATCAGCCATGAGCTCAGGCATTTGTTCATCATGAAACCAACTTTCCAGAAGTACACAAATGTAGATGAGGCATATAGAAAATTAGTTATTCGATCCCCATTAAAGACAGATGGGAGAAGTTGCATGAATTACTTGAGTAATTTTTATCTTCTATAATGTGCTCACTCTATCATTTCTGAGGTTTTTAGATAAACTGCAAAATGTAATCATGAAACCTATTTGGAAGCTAGGATCTAGCACTACCAGCTTTAGAGAGGGATCTCTATATAAAATTTAGATTTGCTTGTTTTTACATCTGAGGCTAGTTAAGAAGTTTAAGGCTTGATTTGTGAATTGGTTTGTATTGTATGGTTAGTTGATGTCTAGATTACCATTGGGCTATGGAGTCTTTTCCTTAGAGTATGGATCAATTTCACTATTTTGTAGATGGATTTCACAAGGCAAGGTAACCAAACTAATTGGATTCTTTAATTTTATGTGAAATCATTAAGAAGAAGATAAAAAATTTCAATTAATTAAAGAGAAATTAAGAATTATTTTACTTAATCTCACTTGAAAACATTGAAATTATTCATAGCCAGAATCAGAGTGTACATCCTAACAAATTATGTCCTTTAAATTTCTATTGAATAATTCAGATTAAGAAACAAATATGTATGGTAAACAATGAAATATAAACACATAAGACAATATAGGCGCTTCACGAACAATCTAACACAAGAATCTAGTGAAATATCTTTCAGTAGTACTGGTAAGTTCACTAAGGATTGAAAAATATACAATAACTTTATTCTCTACAAAATCCAACCCACAATACTTCAAAAAGAGAAGTATTTATAAGTTTATTTACAAAATATCCAGTCAAAATTTCTCAGGATGTATTTTAAGAACTTCTGAAAAAATTATATCTACTTGTTAAAAAAATATAGGAAAATTAAAACCACTTAGATTGGTAGCCCTAGATTTGTGGAATTGTTGAATATATGACCCTTGAACTTCTATTGTGATGTTGGTCCTATGTTGAAAATAAAATCATCTTTCTACTCCAGTAACACCCACAATTTATTCCAATGTTGTTCACTTGGAATAGACATCTTAAGTAGTTTTCTGTAGACCTTGTCCACTTTAGTGTATTTTATGAAATTTGTATTGGAAATAAAAATATATCTATTTCATGTTGGATGTCTAAATCATGTGCTAGTGCATCTAGAAATGTTTTTCTTATTATGTTGCACTTTACTGTTGTAAACATAGTATTGTCTTTGGTAATGGTCATCAATTTGTAGTTGTAATCGGGTCATGTACTGAGCTTGTCATCTATCACTAGTAAGCTGGGAAGTCTCTTTTCTAGGGGACTTCCAATTTGTTGAAGAACCTTTGTAGACCAATGTCAAGAACTGGACCATTCTCTCCAATTTTCTGATTAAGGTTCTCTTGGTTAGCACCTTTTTTTAACTCTAGTATTGTCTCAATCCTGTCCTCGATTTCTAGTTATTCTAGCTCTTGCTTGATTTTGGAATTAACGAATTTATGAGCTTTGCAGCTTCACTTAATTTATCATGCAACTCCTATTTGATTTTTTGAATATCTTCCCTATATTTATCAATTAATTCCTTCTACTCAAATATGATCTTGATGGATGGCCAGATATCTATCTGCCTGCATTTATCTTCTTCTAAATGTTCTCCTGAACCTGGGCCAGGGTATTACCCATGGTAGTCTCCTTCTCTATTTGTTGAATTCTTTGAGTAAGTCTCTAGGATTTATGCACCTCTATTAGGAGAGAGTTTTCATATCTAGTTTTTTGTTCTTGTAGGGTATCTATATCCTCCCACATCATTTTGATTCCTTCTCCTTGTATTGACATATTTTCATTGAGTGGACTAGTTTGATAGAATCATCTGAAGTTGATGCAAGGGGAGTTGTAGAGTTGGATATGCCTACTATTGTAGCTAATTTAGAAATGCTTTTTTTGATTATTGATGCAAGAGGCACTGCGTCAAGAGGTACAAGATCAAGCTGAGAATTCTACTATTTATCTTTCATGAGTTTTTCCATCTCTACCTCCATTTCCTTTATCTGAGATTATGTTCCATGATGAGCATGAGCATATTTTCTTTCTGAATTTCATCTTCTCCCATGTCCTTAGCTTGAGGAACATCAGTAGGTGGAAGTTTTAATTGTTTTATGAGAGATTTTATGTTAGCATTCTTCTCCCTTATGATCTCTTCTACTGCATTTATGTTACCTGGATCATACCCTGCTTTCATAACTAGATATTCCAAGGATTTTATCCTATTATCCTTAGCCAAAGTGGATTTTTTTTCAATTTTTAGCTGAGATTGAATAATATTTTAAGATACCTATAATTTGGAAGCAGTCATTGTAGTATGTGTGAATGTGGAGTAAACCATCTCTCCAACCTTCTTATGTTTCTCCTTTTTGTCCAAAGCATGGTCATCCTTTGCTTCAAACTCAAATGTCATTTGGTTATAATTTGTTGTTGATTGAGGATGGGGGACCTGTGCCTACAATAATTCCATCTACATTCTTCCCTTTTTTGTGTCGAATGCTGACATATTCCCATGTTGAGTGGTGGACGTTTTCTTCCGAAACTGTGTGTAGGTGTTGTGATTGAGGGGTTCATTTCTTTTCTTGATCTCTTTATACTTTTCCAAAATGTTTAACTCTTTTTTCCTCTGGATAATTTCTGATGCTAGAGTTGTTTCTTGATTGGCTTGTGAAAATGAAGAAGTTGGGGTCCCTATAGATATATCCTCTAAATATGATGGAAATAGTGGACCTTTCAGAACTAATGTAGATGGTCATTGTACTTCTTCTTATTGTAACAACCATGTGGTAGGATTGTTCTTGGTTTTCTTTGTATATATTTTAAACTCCTTTGTTGAGACCCTTGTGGCTGAATGTGAGTATTCTTTTATTGGTATTTTCTCTAAATTTTTAGGAGGAGAAGGAGTATGTGAAGTGGCTCTCTTTAGAAGTTGTTCCTCTGCCTCTTGTAAAGTGTCTTTTTCCCACTCAACTTGGTTCATACAATTTTAAATTTCTAGTCTTTGAGTATGCACATATGGTGTAGTCTTTTTCTCCACCCTAAACTTTGAAATTATCTAAAATGGATCATATGACTAGGTAAAACTTGTGGGAAATTTCATCTATTTTAGAATCTCCTCTACTTCCTGCCCTACTATCCTCTGATTGCAGATAAAAGGTCCACCATATGTTTTGATCTTGAATTGTGATTTCTTTTCGGATGAAACAAAATAAACCTCATTAGAGTGGATCATTTTCTTGATGTACTCCAAGGAAAAAATCCTCATTGGAATATATCTAAGTAGCTTATAAGGTGGCATTTCACACCCGTATACTCTAATTTCAATGTAGTTTTCACACAAGTACTAGTCACCTATCTTTAGCTTCTCACTGAGATGTAAAATCTTTTGTATTTCTTGACTAACTGTAAGTTATGTATGACCCGTTAGCAGGCAAGTAGTTAGATGTACACACTAATATATGACGTCCTCGAAAATTATATTCTTGCAAATTTCTTCTTGGAATGGGGGTCCAAAATATAACTGGTGTGGCTCCCCCTTCTCATTGAGTTTTTGCATTGCAAATGGGAATATGTTTTCTTGGAATAATAAAAACATGTACATTAAAACATAAGCATATATGAAAATTCCTTATGTTTGGAGCTCAAGAAAGTATCCATGGATCCTACCAGTATGAAATTGGCTAAAATAAAACATAACTTATCGTTTCTCTTCAGTGGAAAATATAGACAAAAAAACTAAGATAGGTTCATCTACCCATTCATCAGAGTAATAACCTAATAAATATGAAATCATTGATTTTATTTGCTTGCCTTTTTCTATAAACATTGAAGAAGGACAGGGAGGGTTTTTCTTAGGTAACAATGTATCCTCAATGAGGAAAATCTCAAAAATCCTAGCCCTTTGGGGAAATTTTAGCTTTTAATACAGTTCATTTAGGGCTTCTATTCAGAAAGGAGTGGATGCACTATTTGGAGGAATTTTCATCATCTGTTGGATGGATTAAGGGGTAATTGTAAAACAAACATCACTAATGGGGGATATTATGGCTCTTTTATTAGGTATATAGTTGGTTTTCATTTGAGATTAAATTCAGGAAAATAACTTGTTTTGAGAAACATGCAGAGGGGTAAATTTGATTCCTAGACGCAAATGTCATCACTTTGGTTAAGGTGAGGATATTTGAGCTAATTATGTAACTTGAAAAAATCGAATTTGCAATATGGTTATGAGATCTTATAATCTTTGTCAACTAGGTGAATGTGATGTAGGTCAATGGGTGGAGGGATCATGGCGTTTTTAGCACTAGTGTCAGTCTTACTTTTAGGAGCGATATTAAGAAATTTTAGAAATATAAAGATAGAAAACTAGACGAAACTGACTGGGAAAACCTAAAAAAATAAGGTTGATGGTGATGGAAAAGATGATATGGACGTTGGTAGTCCTCTGCTCATATTCAGTCAAATTGGTTTGTTAATTGTCAATTTTAAGTCTTGCAAAGTTCATAGGCAGTAAGGGGAACAATGTGGTAAATTACAGAGTTCTTATACCTAGGAATGCATTCATTGCAGGCGTGGGGATGTTAGAGGTATTAATGGTAGTTTAGGAGTGGGGAATAAATGTTTTAATAGATAGGGGATGGGGGGATAAGTGTCGCGAATGGAGTGGTAGAATGGGTGCGAGGAATGTTGGCAGGTTGGAATGGTGGTGAGACAGTTTTTTAGTGGGGTGAGCAGTGTGAATAAGTGGAAGGGCAACATATAGGCATGGGGCTAGACAGGAAAAAAACCTTTTTGGACCTTCCATCCACCAATAGAGCTAGACAGGGCAGCGGAGGTGAAAGGCCTTAAGCACAATTGATCTGGATGAAAATGATGATTCATGACTTGATCGTGGTGGAGGCTAAAACTCCACAAGAAGCATTTTTATCGCTTATGACTTTACAACATGAGCTCAAAACTTTGGATAAAATGTATTTTGAACCAAACCTAGGATTGTCCAAAACGTGAAATTTTTTTATTTCAACCTCTTTCCTTTCCATTTCCCCCTAAATGAAGATTAATTTTCACTGAGAAAGGGTGCATTTAGAGGTGAAACCCCTTGTTTTATTTTATTTAAAAGGGAAAATCATCTATTCTAACTCAAACCTAACCATGCTAACTCATTGATCCAAATTAAATTGTTGGACCAATTTATTCACTTGATCCATCTAACTATTTCTAGCCAAGTTTGAACAATTTTGCCAAATTATTTTCTCTAATCTAACACCTAAAATTGAAATTTGCTTGAACATGATTAGACTATATGTTTCAAACAAGAAATGGTGATTGTAGCATTTCTAAAGAAGATACACACAACATCCTTATTCTTTTAACAAAATAAACTATTTCATTTAATTGGCATTTGAATTTGCATCGCTTCGACACTTTATTTTTCTATGGGGTCCTTTTATCATTCATTTTTTTATTCTATTTTTTCTTTCCTTTTTTTATTTTTCATATACCCTCTTTTCGTTTTTAATTTTATTTATGATTTTTTTTTGGAAATCATTTGCAATACGAAATATTATTTACAACTGGATACACTGAAAGAAAATATTCAATCATCATTTTATCCTATGAATCCTAGGACCGTAATGAAGGGTCCAGCTCAGGATGGCACCATCCTAGTGAGGTGTCGAGAATTGTTGACTAGTAGCCTTGAATCCTCTTCTTGAGTGTTTTATTGCATCTAATTGTTGTTGTTGTTGTTGTAGTGGACATGGAAAACATGGTCCACCAGGAAGCTCTATTCCACTCATGTCCTTCAGAGAAAAGGCATTATTGCCCCTGTAAGCATGGATTAGGTAAGGTCCCATCCATAAATTATTAAATTTTTCATGCTTACCTTTTTCTTCCCTTCTTGAATCCCATTTCAAAATATGGTTCATTATCTCAAAATCACTTGCTCTTAGCTTTTTTGTCATAAATATTATTGATAGTTTCCTAGACTAATTGATTTATATTCTGAATTTCTTCTCTTGATTTTTGCAGTTGAATTATTTGATTTATTCTTCTTTGTAGGTCATTTGGTTCCACCTGCAATTCTTGCATCATTTTTAAAACATGGATACCTAATGGAGTTGGAAAAACAATATCCATTCCATAAACTAATTGGTATGGAGACATTCCAATTGATTTTTTTGTGGTAAGTTTGTCTGCCCATAATCCATTTACCAACTTGTTATGCCACGATTTGTTGGTGGTTTTTTTTTTTTTTTTTTTTTTTGAATTTGTGTACTCCTATATTGATACAAAAATATGGTTACAGACATGCAGAGGCCTCAAGAGTTCTAGCCCATGAGACAGCATGCTTACAAAAATCGCTTGAGAAATTTACCAGAAGACCTGCATAATGACTTGCTTTGAGACTTGAGATAACTAGAAACTGTAACTGAAGATTGGGACATATTAAAAGGAACAGCACAGCTGCTACCAAGACAATGACCCATAAATAGATTGAACCAAAACAGTGACCAAAGAAACAGGAAAATTCCACTCACGCAGGGGAAACTGGCGAGTCAAAAATTGAAAAAGAACTGATTTTGAGAACTAAAAACATAAAATGACTATGAATCCATAAGGCATTGAGTGACTTCTTTCAGTAGTTGAACAAAAACTAGAAGGTGTAGACCTGTTCAGTCTTCATGCGGTGTTGGAGGCAATTCTTCAAAAATGCGGCAACTGAATTGGTCTTGGTATTCAAACTCAGAGTTTTGGCCCTCTTTACTTGAAGGACCACCACATACAGGAGTGCTTTGACCGGCATGGATGGTCAAAACCAGAGTTGCATAGCCACCCAGGTCGTTTCTCAGAGTTGTCGCATTCTACGAGGATTCAATCTGGTCTTCCATCCTCGATTCCAAAGGATCCCCAGGACTGACAGCCCCCGAACCCACAGTATCCTCACACAACTCTATGGTGATGGATGCAATGAAGGAGGAATTGCCTAGAGTGCAAGGGAAGCAGAAGCGAGCTATATGAGAATTGGAATGGTGAGAGCACACTTTGGTGAAGAATAACCCTCGACCCCTTGTTATAGACATTTCTGGGAACTTCAACCCCAATCATAAATGTCCATAAACTGAGGGCTCCTAAGTCCCTAAAAGTGTTGCTTCACCTCCTAAAGGAACAAGGTCAACTGATTACATCATCTCCCAGAAGTTCTTCACTGAAAACTGCTCATAAATGGTCAAAACTGGACCATACTAAAAGCCCAGTGCAGAGAGTGCGATGCATAGCACTTAATACACACGGGAGGTGTGATGCATACTGAAAAGTCCTTCTACAGGGTGCGATGGACGAGAATAGACAAGTGGTGGAGACAGTTTGCTAAGTGGATGATCAAGGAATATTCTAGAAACTTCTCATATGACACTTGCCTCTCAGAATTCGCTCAAGGATGAGTAAGAGATCAATAAAATCTCCAAGTGGAACAAAGAACTATCAGAGAGAGGACACTAATCAAAAAACCCAAAGTTGTCTCACACCTTTGCAAAAATCTATATATGGATCCCTCATCACAGAGATAGGGGGGGAAGAGGCTAGAATTTTGTAACTTATAGAGAAGTGTTGTTGGTATTCTGGTGTACATTCATAGTGTTGGGTGATTTTTCTTTTCTTGAGGTGAAAGAAGGGCTTCTTAGCTGGAGGATGATGCTGGTTCAGAGCTGCTTATGGTTGTAATCCTCTTGCTACTTTTTTTATCTGAATAAAGCTATTCTTGTTTCCTTCCATATCCTGGTGTACTTGTTTATATATGATTGTATATGGTTAATGCACATTTGATCTTGCATTATTCATGAATTTAGATCCTTGTTTCTTACATAGTAGTATGTTGCTGTGATTCTACAGGTCCTTTTGAAGTTGAGCAGACAAAGAGAGAGAAGCAAAACTCTATCAAGAAAGAGAGGGAATCGTGCGCAAGACTCAGGTTGGCCCTCTTGGTTCTCCTCTAATCTATTTTCATAAAAGGAATCAATGGTAGACTTCAATTGTTTGTTTCTAAGATAGCCACCCATGTTAGTGGGAATAGCAGCATCCGTGTGGACACTATTCCCGTATAACAAAATGGCGACTCCACTGGGGAGCGACTAGATTACTTGTTAGCCTATCTATCCTCGTTTCTTTTATAAACATACATATGGAGCTTGAAGTCAAGCCAGCTAGCCTGCGAACTGCATTTGTCATAAAAATGCAAAGTAGATCAATGCTTCTTCAGTCAATCTCTGGGTTTTTATTTATAAATTGAACAATAGATCTACAAGCAATCTAATTGCCCTGAGTAGTGGCTTTAGTAACCTCTTAAATCACCCCTGTGTTTTTACATACATTTATCTGTAGTTATTCAGCTTAAACACCTGAACTAAACTGCAAACTGTGAGTAAAGTCTCATTCAAAGTCTCGCACTATAACCATCGCACCCTGCCTTCAAGGAAGCCTGTATGCATCGCACTTCCCGAATCAAGTAACTGCGCTGCATACTGAGTTCACTGTGTAATAGGTGCGATGGTCAGGGAGGATTGAATTTGCCCTCTGTCTGTGATTTTTTCTCATTGTTTTCAGTCTTATTCAAGAGTTTTTTTCTGCCTGTAATCAGTGTGCTTCTATGAAAACCCGCTTCTCTAGCATTATTCCGCCTACTTAGTGCAAAGAACTATAAACGTTTTTTATGTATTGTGCGTCATTTTAGTTCTCTTTTGCAAAAAATAACATAGTCGAACGGTCGTCTCTAGATCTGAAAGTGTTGTAGCTATCATTTTTAGTTTTAGAAAACAATCCCATTATTTTAGATAATTGATTATATGATTATTATTGCATAGGATTCGAATTACTAGATTTAAAGTGTCAAAAAGCAATTTCCATTTCAAAATCACAAAGTGTCTCTCTTGTTTTCACTTCATTTTGAAAAAGAATTTTGTTGAGTACAGTTGCTTTAAAAGTAATTCAATTTTGCACATAGTTTTCTTAGTGTCATTAACACATTAAGGGAACTGAAAACCAATACATGCATGTGCATTTGCATCTTGAATGCTTGGCTTGATTTAGGACTATGCATATTAGCATGTGCTCTGTGCTCTGTGAAGAAAAGATGCTTGACTTTCTTCCCCTTAATAGCTAGGATTTTCATTGCTGAAGGAAGATAAACGTCTATTTATCATCTTAGACTACATTTAGGAATTATACATACATCACGTGGTGAACATGAAAGGCAAACTACTAAGCAAGATCAACTTAAAATAAATGTCAATGAATCTAACAACGCTTTGGAACTTAACGCAACATCTAGAGGTCTAGGCTAGAGACGTATTCCAGCATAGTAAAGCCTGGTAACTATTACTGTCAGTGCTGGTTGGGTGATTCCTCCACTCTGAGATGGCAGATACCAGTACAGACTTGTGCTCCCATGTACTGTCGCGTATATATTGGGAGACTACTATAGGCTGCATCCTTTATCCTTAGGAAGCCGTGTCTGTCGCCCTATCGATCGTGATGCATTGAACATAGCATAAGGGAAGACTAACTGTCATACCGTAAAAGGTATTTTGTAGTTTTACGATTGGTTTGGTAATCCTCTCTGCCTAGATCTCCAGAGAAGTCCATTTTTCTCCTTTTCAGACTCAAAGGAAAAGGTCCTTTGAGTGCTTGTCACTTCAAGCTCTTTAAAAATTGAAGGTGGCTAGAGTCATATTTTGTTTTTTCTCGACTCTTTAAAATTGAAAAAACAAGTAGTGTCAAAGCATCTAAAATTCATTTAATTTGAAAGATATTTTTCCCTTTTATTTTGAGTTGATCAAGTAATCCGCAATTGTGGAAGAAAGTCAATCAAAACCCCGTCATTCATGGAGACTTAGGAGTCAACCGTCATTGACTCTGGCAGCGAAGCCATTCCGGACGAAGCGAACTCGTTTAACCAGATCAAAGTCCCCTAGGTTGGTTGGAGCGAATTATATCTGGAATCTCTTACATTGAGTCTTGACAAATTGATCCATCACAAGGTCAATTTGGGCAAACTGGTGCCCAAAGGCAAATTATTCCTTTGAGCACTAGATTACCGTCGTATGGAGGGCCATATACCCTTTCATTGTCTTCCCTAGAAGGACAACCATGCGTGAGTTCGCAACAAAATTTGGGTTATGCTGGAATCACAACTAGCAGTTGGGTACCTGTCCTATCTCAACAACCAAGAGTTGTATGCTAAATAGAACAAAGTTCACCTATGACAAACATTCCCACTACATCGGCTATTGTGGCTATATTGCAAGAACAAGCGTCACCAATTGTATGCCAACCTCAAGTTTCACAGGTTGCAATACAACAATCTCTTGTACCTCTAACACAACCACAATCACCCACTAGTGGAATGACACAGGTTCAGATGGGGAACCCTAACCCCCATCTTGTTCAAATAGTCAGTGCTCGACAATAGTCCATGGCTTCACAACCATGGCTGGTGCAATACCAACTACTACAATTCCAACAAGATTACCAAGGATATGAGCAGCAAGTCTTTGTGAGTAACGGGCAGCCGTATCAACCATATCATAATGGTTATGCCCCTCAACCTTACCAAAGTTACCAACATCAAATGCATTATGTTGGTATGCAAAGACCGATTGCTCAAATAATTCTATCTTATCCTGGTTATGCTCAACCAAGCCTAAATCAACAGTTGCCCTTCGTGGCAACTCTAGAGTTACCAGATCTAAGTCGACTAACGAATGATCCAATTGCCTACGCCCCTTGGTGGTCGGCGATCCTGCATAAACTTCCATCAGATATTCCTAAATTCAATGGAAATCCGGGTGAAGACCCATCGAATCATGTGATGCCCTTTCATCTATGGTGTTCATCAAACACTCTCAATGATGATTTGACTCAGCTTTGCCTCTTTCAGCGCACGTTAACTGGTCTGGCATCAAAGTGGTATATCGAACTGCCTAGAGCTTCATTTGATAACTTCAATACCCTAGCCACAACCTTTTTAACTCATTTTCAATTACTGATCAAGTACGAAACAGGAATTGAGTTGCTTACCAATTCAAACAAACGATAGCCACTCACATATTTGATCATATTCATGAGTGGCAGCATCATCACAGAATGGTAGAAACATATGTTCCTGATCAGCTATTGGATGAATGGTTTATTAAGTCACTGTTACCCGCTATTACAAAAGATGTGGCAAAGGGGGGAGTCGTCACTGAAGATCAAGTCATTGCTCGTGCACAATATCTAGACTTGATCTACACTCAGCCTAGCATGCTCTACGATAAAATCCCTGATGCTCCTAGACCAGAATTCTCCATTCCTCCGCCTCCTAAATCAAACAAAGACTCTCATGCCAGTGATGGTGTCACAGGCACAACAAGCACTAAACCACAAAGGCCACATCCAAAAGGCCTACACGGCTTCGAGTCAAGATGCAAATGAAGAACTTCTAGCCACGGAAGTAAATGTCGTGTCAACAGACAAAGGCAAAGAAACCAAGCAACCAGGAGGCAAGAAGAAAAAACAAGGGAAGAAGAAAAACCAGGGAGACTCATCTCCTAGGAAATCTTCTGCGAACCCTTCTGGGAATGCGAAACCCAAACATCCATGCAGTATATGTGATGGATCACTGGACCAAGGAGTGTCCATATAAAGAAGAACTTAGAAAATTCTTCAAAAGTTCAAAAACCTCAGCTGTACTGATGGATCCATTTCCAAACCCAGGGATGAACCTGGTTGCTAGAAAAAATGTTTCCCTGTCCCAAGTGCTAATGTTGTCAGTCTTGAAGCAACTGAATGATACTCTCATAATGAAAAGGAGTAAATATTACGGGAATCCACAGATGTTGAACAACAAGGATAAAGATCAACTTAGTAGTTCAACAATGACTTCAACAGAAGTCGTGCCACCCATCATTCCTGAATTAACAATAAAACAGCCAAAGGGAGTAGTACACAAATCGACATTTAATCCTCATGCCCAAGCAGCACAACACTATAATATAGTGGAGGATTTAGCTCAATCGCCATCCGCAATTTCGACTCTTGAAGCACTGCAAAATTGCCCCTCCCAAAAGTAGGCTTTATTATCAGCAATAGGTGGGATTGACCCAATGGATTCCAATCTTGTATCTTTTAATCATAAAGGATACAACCCTCAGTTATCAGCTCAACTAGCTTTCCTCATTCAAGTGAAAGCCCTCAACAAAACTGTTCATAGAACAATTATTGATGAGGGGGCATCACATGTATCATGTCGATGAGTTGCTGGAAAACCCTAGGGTCTACATCCTTGTCGCGATCATCAATGACATTGAAAGCATTTGATGGACGTACATACACCCCGTATCGAATATTAAGTAACTTGCAAGTTGAACTAGGGGGCAAAACAATAGAGATTGATGTTGAACTCATTGACAGAAACCTTGATTACAACATCCTACTGGGAAGGCCCTAGATATATGCCATGGCCTCCGTTGTGTCGACCTATTTCAAGAAGATTGCATTTCCTTTCCAAGGAGGAATCACAATCATCGACCAAAAAACCTTCCTCCCCAATAGTTCACAAGTTACGGGAAGAATTCCAATGATCCACGGAAGCTCTCAATCGCTTCAAAATGTCAGAGTAGGCCTCCTAAAAGAACCTACCTTGATGGGTACTTTTTCCCTACCGCCTCCAAACAATATGGCAGAAGTGGCCACAGTGGAAACCTCCAATATGCTATCTTCCATAAGATTTAGAAGACTCCTGAACATTTTGTCAGCATGGATCGTCGCCCTAATAGAAATATTGTAGCAATCAATTTTCTTGGCCTGGGGGGCAAACCAATGCTCAACGAGTGTTTGGATAGATAGGTCTAAGGAATATGGCACCTATTTAGATCCTTGGTCGTATGTAGATTCTACAGACGAAGGAATCATTCAGATAATGATGATAGAAGAGGCACCAAGGGAAGATCACCACCATCATTCCCATCTTTTGAATTACCAAGAAGATTATTCCATTGACCCTAATCATCCTTGAAATACTATAAATATGGTGGATTATGAAGATAGTTATTTTACTATGTCAACCTCATTAAAAAATGAAATGACTCCCTTTCCAAATCGAGTCTTTGATTATGGTCTTTCAAAGATCTTGAAGGTAAACCTTCATTCCAACCACCGAGTTGAATGAAATGAAGCTTGGGGGGCATGCACCTCGATTTGCGTTATTATGATGGGGGCATGCAAACTTATCACAAGTAGTTTTAGCGCATAGTTCAAGCTCGTTAAAAAAAATAAACATAAGCCATGAGCAAGTGTTTCCCCTAGCATTTAAGCTCATTAAAAAATGAACCGGTAAATAACCATTGTGAATGCCTTATGTCCAGCTTTTGAGCCTTGGTTGTGTTCTCGCCATCACCTCCACTCTGTTTTTAGCTGATCATTCACCCCCATATGATTGTTTACCCCTTTGAGGAACATCTGCGAAGAGTGATTCTGTTAGCCATCCTTGTGTCACTACCATGATTGGAAAATTCCAAATCTTACCTGGAATTAGCTGCTACCTGAAACTATCACGCGTTCCTTGAAAATGAGTCTTCTTTAAGCTCTTTTCACCTGACTCGTAAAATATGAAAATATTTCCGAGTGATTGGCCTCTCCGGCTCGTAAAAGGAATCTTAAATGCCATCCCTCCTCTAGATTTTAATTTTTTGTACTTGAGGGATTATTACACAAAAAGATCGAGCGCTTGTCTTGTTCAGCTCGTTAAAACTATCGAAAATTCATCCCTTTCGTATTATTTTACGCTTTTTCGGACTTAAGGGATTATACAACGAAAAAGAATCTTTGGAGTCTTCTTTCCATTTCTTTCAGACTCTCTAAAAATGAAAGAGACCGAGTTATCTTTGTTATTAAACTCGTTAAAACCTAATAGCGACAAACTCATCCAAATGGACGAGAATGAGTTTCACTATCGCTAGGCTCGCTAAAATATAGCGTCAGGTTCGCCCAAAGGGCGGATTATAGAACAAGCATATGTTATCCTCCTCAAGCTTGAAAAAAATAAAGAGGTATTGGTCAGCAATGACTGGGGAAAATTGGGAAGAATACAAGAAGAAACTTTATTGGTAGCAAGTCGCTCTTGAACATGACACTTTCCCTCCGCATCCATGCCGGGTTGGGTTGTTCTGTTCACTGGTCTCCACCATTGGTCCGTCACACCATCCATCTCTGGGGTTAACGCTACCAATCCATCATCAATGTCACTGATATGTTCAAGAGAAGTCATTTAGACAATTCACTTGAGTCTCACCCACTGCAATACATTCATGCTTCATTCCTTCATGACCGCCACCCTGAACCCCATATCATCAGTTTGTTTTCACCTCCAAAATCATTTGCTTCATTCTGTGTCGTTGATGTGGGATTCATTAAGGCCCTCCTGCGATGGGTCGCTTCTTGTCAACATCAGCTAATTATCCAAGAAGTTGACCTAGGAACAACCCTTTCAGTACTTTGAAGCTTGCATGCCTTAATGGCAAGTTTCTCACATTCGGTGATAGGTTTACATCAATGGCCTTCGACCGAGATATTTTGCATGGTGTTCGACACCAAGTCCTTTTTCACACCATGTAAATTGTACTGTAGTACCTTGAGGGTCATTTTCATTATTGGTGATTCCTCTCGCGCCTATTAACAACTTACATCATTGGCTGGTAATCACGCAATGTCTTTCCATGTTCGACTCCATAACATTTTCACATGGATGGACTTGTACTCTGAGTGAAGATTGAACTAGTTTTGAAGACCCCGGATCTAGTTTCATCCATTCGCGCTGCGATATATTCAGGAATATAAAAACATCCAGTGTACATCATTACTGAACAGATGATCATCCAAATCAAAGGATGATGTGTCCATATCATCAGTCTGTCACACAGACGATTTCCTATCCTATGTACATGGAAATGAATTTATAAAGTTGAGCATGGGAATGCCCGCCTCAGCTAGATCATGAAACAATGTTGTCAAAATAATGTATTGTATTGTATCTTATTACAGGTCACCTCCCAGCTCAGAAAAACTTTGGATCCTCATAGTAAAGCATTTCACCCCACATCAGAAAGATTAACAACCTCATGCTTTAGGGGGCAACTGTTATAGACATTTTTGGGCACTTCAACCCCAATCATAAATGTCCATAAACTGAGGGCTCCTAAGTCCCTAAAAGTGTTGCTTCACTCCCTAAAGGAACAAGGTCAACTGATTACATCATCTCCCAGAAGTTCTCCACTGAAAACTGCTCATAAATGGTCACAACTGGAAAATATTGAAAGCCTAGTGTAGAGAGTGCGATGCATAGCACTTAATACACATGGGAGGTGCGATGCATACTTAAAAGTCCTTCTACAGGGTGCGACAGATGAGAATAGACAATTGGCGGAGACAGTTTGCTAACTGGATGATCAAGGAATCTTCTAGAAACTTCTCATATGACACTTGCCTCTCAAAATTCGCTTAAGGATGAGTAAGAGATCAATAAAATCTCCAAGTGGAACAAAGAACTATCAAAGAGAGGACACTAATCAAAAAACCCAGAGCTGACTCACACCTTTGCAAAAATCTATATATGGATCCCTCATCAAAGAGATAGGGGGGGGAGAGGCTGGAATTTTGTAACTTATAGAGAAGTGTTGTTGGTATTCTGGTGTACATTCACAATGTTGGGTGATTTTTCTTTGCTTGAAGTGAAAGAAGGGCTTCCTAGCTGGAGGATGATGCTAGGTCAGAGTTGCTTATGGTTGTAATCCTCTTGCTACTTTTTTTATCTGAATAAAGTTATTCTTGTTTCCTTCCATATCCTGGTGTACTTGTTTATATATGCTTTTATATGGTTAATGCACATCTAATCCTGTATTATTCATGAATTTAGATCCTTGTTTCTTGCATAGTAGTATGTTGCTATGATTCTACACATCCTTTTGAAGCTGAGCAAACAAAGAGCGAGCAGCAAAACTCTATCAAGAAAGAGAGGGAATCGAGCATAAGACTCAGGTTGGCCCTCTTGGTTCTCCTCTCATCTATTTTCATAAAAGGAATCAATAGTAGACTTTGATTGTTTGTTTCTAAGATAGCCACCCATCTTAGTGGGAATAGCAGCATCCATGTGGACATTGTTCCCGTATAACATCCCGCCATGACCGCTTCTGGTCATATGGTATCTATAAAAAAAAAAGCTGAAGCCTCAGACGAAGGGTCTGAGGTTGTGGAGGAAGGCTTGCGGGAGACACAACTTCCGGAGTTTCCTCTTCTGCAACTCATCCTTGAGTGCACCCTGGGCATTTTGAGGTATGCTGGAGGAACAGAACAAATAGCCGTGGAGGGGACTGAGAAGGGGTGACTGAGGAGGATGCAGAAAGGATTGTTTGAAGCATGAAATCTCTTATAAGTTTCGACGCCTTGATACAGAGGCAGACAATACCCTGGACTATATTCAACCTTGCTGCACCAGTATAAGCGCAAGGGAGGAGTGAATAATAGGCAGAACATCATTACCGATATACTAACACAATGGCAAGAGGGAATGAGTTGCGTTAATGTAGCATTTATGTTGATGGTCTGAAACATTAATTCTATTCTCATGCGATGCCGACTAGTGATTGTGATGAGCCACATGCCCAACCTCCTTGCCGCCAACGTACTGCTCTCTTGTCTATGCATCCGCATCCGGGGATGCCATGATTTCTTGTTATCATGCAACAATTATTTAATAATATTAACAAGAGTTTTTTTCGAAGACTCTGCTAATCCATTTCCCTCGGGGTAATATGACATAGAGTGTCCCAAAGTTATTTGATATTTGTTGCAAAATTCCACCATTCTTTGATTTAAATGTTGTTGCGTTATCTGTGATGATTTTCTAAGGACATCCAAATCTTGAAAGAACATTATTTTCTAAGAATTTAATGATCATTTAATTAGAGGGTTTTGTAGTAGGTATAGATTCAATCGATCTGGTAAAATAATTGGTGGATGTAAGAATCCATTTATGTTGGGCCGAAGAGGAAGGATGAATTTATACAATGAAATTTAGACCCCATTGCTAAAAAGGAGTTTCAACTGATATGGACTTCAAGGGTAAAGGAAATAGTTTCCTTTTACCATTAAATATCTGGGATTGTTGACATGAGGTCACTTTCTTATGGACATCAAAAAATAGGGTTGGCCAGTGAAAACAAACTCTTAGGATCTTGTTGGCAGTGTTTTTTTTACATGTGTCCTGCACAATCTCCTTCATCAAATTCCTGCATTACTTTATTTTGTTTATATTTCAACAAGAAATTTAGTAGAAGTCCTCCAACATATTTCCATTACAAATATCTATAATACAAAATTTCATGGCTTTGATTTTAAGAAATATAACTTTAGTTATGGTCAAACCAAGAGGAGCTTTTAAATGGTGTAGAGAAAAATTAAGGTCTACATACTAGCAAGAGATAGAAAAATCCTCTGCTACTTGTGGATTCACCGACTCTTCTATTTCTTTGAGTATAACTACATAATTTATATCCAAAACATGTAAATTAGATTTATCCATCAATTAATCTAACCCTTGACCTTCAATGAGCTTGGTATGTTTTATTTCAATGTCGTATTCTAAGATAATGAAAATCCATTTACCTTTTTTGCCATTAGGACCATTTTAGGTCAGTATGTTTTTTGCCACAACATTTGGAACAAAAGAAATTATATGTGAATGAAGGATATACAATCTAAAATATTTTCTTTCTTTTACTAAAGAAAATTCTTTCTTTTCCATGATGTTGTACTTCTTCTTTTTTTTTTCTCGGTAAAGGTTAAATCTATTAAGTAAAATATAGTACAGTCAGGAAAAGAAAAAAACCCGCAGAATGGAAATGATGGAATCATCAACCTCAGTCCCTGAGGAAAGATACAGACAAAAAGCTATGGGAAGAGCACAGAACCGACAGACCAGAAATGATGGACTCATCAACCTCGATCTCGGAGGAAAGACACAATCTCAGATCTACAACAGAAGATTCGAGAACAAGACTGACTATCAGGCTATTACCCCAGCGGGTCAGAAACTACACCACAATGTTTTTTCCCTTTCTTTTTGTTAACTTTTGTCCAGCCATCATGGGGAGGATGGGCTAGGACAACTTGAAGACTGGATTCCTCTGTCTCCGAGGACTCCTTCTCTGATTCGGAAGATGAAGGCTCGTGGGGACATTTCTGGGAGCTAGCTGTGACATGGGTGAGCCCCATATTGTTCGGGGGCGGATCCATCGGCTGAGGCGTCTGATCTGGTTCTGACTATATTTCCTCTCTGTCCATACTTGGGGAGCTGGAGCTTCCAGCTGGTGGTGGAGGACAAGGATCCCAATGCTTGGGCTTGGAATGAGCGAAGAGGTCCCTTTTCGTTCTTGCTGACAGCGATGGGCAGGAGCTATGCAGGTTCCCTGTTAAGTGACAATGGCGGCACCGGAAGGTAGTGTTTTCGTACTCTATATACTGGGTCCAGACAGAGTCCTTGATCTTGAGATGGATGTATTCTAGCAATCCCTTGCTTAAATCAAGCTCCACACAAACTCTGGCGTAAGTATAGAGCCCTTGCCGTTGTCTCATGTAATCTCCCATTAGAAAGCGACCCAAGGCATTGTCTATTTGCTTATATGCTTCTATGCGCCACAGGTGAACTGGGAGATTTGGGAGTCTGATCCATACAGGAGCTTTAGTGATGATTGCTGAAGCTGGGTCAAAGTCTGGAAACCATGGAGTTAGGAAGAGGCCAGCTAAACCCATGAACCAAGGGCCTTCGTCCAGGGCGTTGTAGCAGTGCTCGAGGTCATCAAACAACACTATAAGATATCCCTTTGCACAGAAATAAACCTTGCAACGGTCAGTCCAGTTTTCCTTGATCCAGTCATAAAGAACCTGAGAGCGCGGCCAGAGGCCATTGAATTTGCAGATGATGGCCCTTTCAGCGAATTTTTGGGAGTCGTCTGCAAGATCAGGGTAAGAGATCTCAACAGAGGGAACTTCCTCCAATTTGTCAACCAAAAAAGGTTTAGGCTTGGGAGGTTCCGGGGTTGCTGGATTCTCAGGGCGGACAACAGCTTTGTAAGAGTTTGGAGGAGCAGAAGAGGATTGCCCTGCAGCTCCACCTCTCAAATGAAAGGAGAATACTAGAGAGCTATTGCTCTTTATGCTATAAGAAGAAAGAGGAAGAGAATCTTCGAGTTGTTTACCTTGAAAGATGAGTCTTTGAAGGGCTGAGGGGATCCAAAGCCTATTCTCCAGATTAGCTTTGAGATTCTGTACCAGATCTGTAGGGTTTACCCACTGCATGACGGTTTTGCCAGAGATCTGCGCTATTTGAATCTGAAAGGGGGCAGAGGGGTCTTTAGAAGATTTCTGGAGAAGCTTAGGGCCAGAGTCTTTTGAGTCTTCCACCTCTTGACTCAGGGGGTTCCGCAGATGAGAAGAAAACTTCTGCTTGAGAAATGTTTTGTCCCCACACGGATCTGCCTTGAAGGGTTCTGTGGATCCTCTGTTTAATCGCTGCGCCCTAGAGAAAGAGGACCATATCTGCGCAGTCGAGGGCAGAGAAGTCCTTGACCATCGAATCTGTGCTTGGATATGGACTAGATCGCATGGATCTGATCCAAAACTATAATGATTCTTTTGCATGTCAAATACTGTGCGCCCTCTTCTCAGTCGCTGCCTATTTCTTCCGATCTGTTGCCTGGGCACTGTGTAATCCTGGATCTTGTTCCAAATGGTTAGATCTAGCCAAGATCTGCAATCTATGGCACTCAAATCTGGTAGATCCAACCCAGATCTGCCAAGCTTGGGCCATACTAGGGTCAGATCTGCAGCCCGTAGCCCCCCAAGCTTGCATGCAGAAATTGTAAGGCGATGCACCGCGTTGGAGTATCCAGCCCCTGCTGCCATGTCATTTCTGGTTACCAGGCGAAACGGATTGACAGTCCTAGGGATTTCTGAGATCACAAGGGCTCGGGATTTGGAATAGTCTTCCCGGTTACCAACTGGCATCAGGATGTTCTAGCCATCTACGATGGATTTGTCTGTAGAAGATACAGGGGCTTCTCCGTCGGGCTGATGAACAGAATGGGACGCTCGGCCAACATGCCAGAGCTGACAGGAAAAGATCCCGCCCTTCTCGTGCATGGCGTTCACCACAATGGCAACGAGCAACGCAGATTTCGGCTGAGTATTACAAAAAACACAGGGATCCGCTGTTCCTTTTCCAAATACAGGGAAGCCAGCAGAGGAAACGGCTGATACAGCGTCCTCGGCGGAGATTGCAGTTCCTGATCTTTTGAGGCCCTTCGAGATTTCCATTTTCGAGCTCTCCAAGAGTGTATGGAAGTTATGGGTAATGTGTAACACCATTTCTTTGTGAACCCTTCAAATGTCCCATGATGTTGTACTTTAATGTACCATCTCTTAACGATTTACAACAAAAAAATAGGTTTTCATGTTCTTCATTATTTTTATGTACGAGAATTGGTATAATAGTATGCTCAGAAGAAAATGTGAAAATCAGAAAATATTTTGTGAAATTAGGGTTGAACAACACAGGAACTTGGGTTAAGGCTTCTTTTAATTTATCAAATAGTTTTTTGGCATTACTGTTCCACTTTACCTTAATGTATCTTCTCCACATATTTGTTATATTTCTTAGAATCTCTACTATACTAGGAATAAATCTCCTCAAAAAAATGATTTGGCCAATGCAAGATTGGACTTCCTTTTCATTTATAGGGGGATTTATTTTTAAAATAGCGTCAATTCCTCTAGGGTATATTCTAATTCCCTCTCTTGAAACGATATGTCCTAGCAATTTTCCCTTTTTTAAGCCAAACAATGTTTTCCTTGGGTTTATGGAAATACCAAATATCCTACCTTTCTCAAACACCCTTCTTAAGTGGAGCAAGTGTTCTTCATCTATTTTTGAAAAAATAGTGATATCATCAAAATATATATGACTATGAATTAGGCCATTTCATCTACAAAGGTAAAGTCCATTTCTCTTTGAAAAGTGGCACCAACATTCAACATGCCAAAAATCATCTTCACATACATTAAAGTGCCCCAAGGTGTAGTAAATGATGTCTTTTCTTGGTCTTCAGGATGTATTAGGACTTGATTGTAACCATAAAACAATATAATAAAGAAATTCTACTAGATCCAACCACCTTCTACAAAATGAGATCCATCTTAGAGAAAGGGTAGTTATCCATCAAGGAGGGATTATGAAGATTTTGGAAATCAATACAAAGTATAATTTCCCCAGTGTTTTTACTAGTTGGAACTAAATTTGATACCCACTTAGAATATATCAATGATACTATGATCTCGGCATCATAAATTCTTTTGATCTCCTTTTCAATTAAGGACATGAGCATTGGGTTGATCCTTCTAAGTTTCTATTTAAAAGGCCTTTGGTATTCTTTTAAGGGAATATTATGATGTATAATGTTGGTGTCATAAGATTTAAAATCTTCATAACTCCATTCAAACAAATCTATGAATTCTTTGAACAAGTTGATGTACTTTTTATTTTCTTCTAGGGGTATGGATTTGGATAATTTAATCATCTTGTGTTCTTTCTCAGTTTCAATGTTACATTATTCAACTTCATCTCTAGTACGTTTGATTTAAGGCTTCTTTTCTAATCATCAAAATAAATAAATAAATCCTCTAAGGGGACTAATCCTCTAGGAAAAACATTGTCTTTCAATTGTAAAATTTATGATTCTTATTTTTCTTGATCCGTTTCTTTCAACGATAACTTAGTCACAATGTTCTGTACGCTATCTTCTATGTCAATATATACATATATATTAGAACACTCAAAATCATATTTTGATTATAAAAATTTGTCAATATGTTCATCATTTCCAAAGACTTGCCAGTATCTGGTAGTGTCTGGTATAGTTGATCTATAGTTTACTTCAACAATATGTTGCTGACTAGGACGATATGGAATTTAGTACTAGTTAAAGTAGCAAGACCATCAGCCAAGATGTTTTGACCTATAGGGACCATAGATAGGCTATACTCAATGAAAGATTCAAGAAAATCCAAAACAACATTCCTATACGCCCTCAACCTTGGGTGTTTGGCAGAGTATTCCCCTTTAATTTGTTTTATTATTAGTTTAGAATCTCCATGAATTGAAATTATCTTGGCTGCTAGCTTATTTAAAATTTGTAACCCTAAAATTAAATCTTCATATTTAGCTATGTTATTAGTACGTTGAAAGCTTAGGTTATATGAATGGCCTTCTAAGTGACGCGTTTGTGAATTTGAAACCCATACGCTTGCCCCTAATCCTTCTTTATTGATAGCCAAATCAAATCTTAAATTCCATAAATGTTCATTTTGTTTATCATCTTTTATCATATATGTTTTTCATTCCTAAATCTCACACAAATCAATTTCTACATTGGTGATTTCTTCATATATGTTTCACTCACTATAGAAAATAAAAGAATCAAGTTCTCAATGGATTGAATATAAGGGATAGTTGCGGGTTTTATCGTGATTAGTAACCATAAATTTGATAAGTTTTTCCCTATATAGTCTTCTTTGTTGACAAAACACTAGAATGGTATCATAGGTCATATCCATTTGGAGGGTCCCTTGGAGTTTAGCTCCGCATGAGCGAGATAGTAACATATTTTATTTATGAGGTATGTCAGCAACAACTATATCCATTACCAAGCTCTCGACTGCTATTTGTACCAAGTTGACACATAAATCCTTAATGAGCCCAAGGCATTTTACTTTTCTTAAATCAAACAAATATAGATTCTTGTATCATCTAGTGACATCTAGTCCCTACTTTTCAAGGATAACCTTAAGCATGAGATTGTGAGAGGTCGCTAAATCAAGCATTGCATCGTGTAAAATTTTATCACGAATGTTTAAAGTAATGTAATAAGTAGGTTCATTACTGTAGGGCCAAACATTATTTATGGTTGATCATCATATACATTAACTCTATCTGCATCTTCTCCTATATTTAAGTCTTTCATCACTTGTGATCTATATGAAGTTTTATTCATGAGTTCTCTTAGAGGAATTGATATTTTAATTTTTTCTAATTCATGTTCTATACTAAATAATGTTTGAGTTCTGTTTAAATTGTGGGCATCTTGTTTTTAAACCAAATCCTTTTGGGAAATATATATTTCTTCGCTCGCAGAGGGACTATCAGTTTGAGTTGCTTTGACTACAGTATTAGATGTTTTCTGGGTTGGAACATCTATATTCCTTTTAGCAAGAATTTCAAGGTTTTTCTTGGTAGGGATATAAGCTAACTTTTTATTGGGTGTATCAAAACTCTTTTTAATAGGATTATCAACAATTTTACTACTCGTTACATTATGTTTCCTATGTACTCCCGTAATTTCAATTTCAGAACCTTTATTTTAATTTTCTTTTTCCTCGAGATCTACTTCATATTTTGATAGTAGGAAAATATTTTGCTCCTCTTGAGTAATAAATGTAGAATCAGTTTCATTTATTGCCATTAAATTGATTTGAATATCATTCACGTCTTCATCTATTTCTCCCTCCTCATCTGTATTTTTTTCTTGAAATGGCGGTCTAACTTGCTGATCTAGACCTTTTTGTTCGCTTCGTTTGATCTGGGGTGGATTTATCCTAAAATTAGGATTTCTTATTTGGGGAGAAGTTTGGTTTTCTCTAGCAGGTTACCTATCAGTTATACTTATTCTATCCAACATCCTTTCGATGGTTGTATGTAGATTATCTATTTTATAACTAGTTGGAGAGGAGGAGGAAGGTTCCTCTTTGATAGTGACCCTTCTTCCTGTTATTTTATTTTTTTGCTAATAAATTAGCCTTGACTTTAAGGGCATTAGCTTGCATTCCCTCTAAGTTAGTTTGTTCTGTCTCTCTTAGCTGATGTGCCATATCCACATCAAATCCTTCTGGTAAATGAAGAAGGTCCAAGCCTGGTGGAGGTCTAATAGAAGGTGGAATTACATTATAAAATCTGTTAAACCTATCATAATATTCTTCCATGGTCTCATTAGGTACTATTTTCAAGTTTTTATATTCTTTTAGAAAATGAAGGGGATTCTTTTTTCCCCAAATATCTAAGAAAATATGATGAAAGCCATCAAGATCAGTTCTACTAGCTATTTTTAAATGTTTAAACCATTTTCTTACCTATCCGCCCAAACATTGGGCAAAAAGTCTCTTATTTACATCATTTTCATCCACCTCCTAAAGATCGAAGAAATTGTTTATTTTATCAACATGTTTTTATGCAGTGATGGCACTCATGGCATCAAATTAAGGAATTCTAGTTTAATAATCTTACGACATAGGATATAATTTCCCAGGAAAGACTAAGGGATCATAACGAGCAACTATGTGGCGTTGAATAATAGATATTCTTATGGGAGGTATAGATGCAAGATTTCTTCGGATAGATTGGGTCATTGTCTGTGATAATATTAGAGAAGTAGTGCATATTATAGAAGGGGTGGGACTAATTGATACACGATGAATAGATTGAGAGGAAATAGAATATGATGCAATAGTTAGGGAAGAAAATTTAACAGATTGTTGAATATAGGGTTGATATATAGCTTGATCAAGTACCAATACAAGATCTTGTAACCTAACAAAAATATTTCCTCCACAAAACTTTCAAAATTAGTCATGAATAGACTATAACCTAATGGTAAGTCAAACTGAATATCCTATATGGTGAAAAACTTTTCTCAAAGAGAATTTTCCATAGAAAGGGACTATTACTTTGACTTTTAGCTAAACTTTCTTTCCTGATCAACTTTTCAGGATCATCTAAGATTTTGGGAGGTTTTGAATTATGATGAGATCCACCATGAACTCTTTTTGGAGCCATATCTTAAATATTAGACCCACCAATCAATTATCTACATAGTTTACAACCCATGAACCTATATTTCTGAAATTTGAATCATTAGTTTTACTGAAAAACGTTTTCTAAACTAGGAAAATGAATCTTGTAAAAATGAAATGAAAGTTTCTTCATGTCACTAGTATGGTGGCTAGAATGTTATCACTCTGTGATTTCTGAGCTTGTTAGAGAAACTACAAAGATAACCATGAAACCAGTTTGGAAGCTAGGATCTAGCCTAGATAGCTTCAAAGAGGGACCTCTCTATAAAATTTAGATTTTTTTGTTTTTAGCTCTCAGGCTAGTTGAAATGTTTAAGGTTTGGTTTGTAAAGTGGTTTGTATTGTATTGTTAGTTGATGTATATATTACCATTGGGCTATGGAGTCTCTTCCTTAAAGTATGGATCACTTTCAGTATTTTGCAGATAGATTTCACATGGTGAGGTAGCCAAACTAATTGGATCCTTTAATTTTAAGTGGAATGAGTAAGAAGAAGAAAAAATATTTGAATTAAGTAAAGAGAAATTAAGAATTAGTTTACCTAATCTCAGTTGAAAACATTGAAATTATTCATATCCATAATCAGAGTGTACATCTAAACAATTTTTTTCCTTCAACTTTCTATTGAATAATTCAGATTAAAAAATAAATGTGTATGGTAAACAAAGAAAGACAAACACACAAGATGATAGAGGGACTTCACCAACTATCTGACACATGAATCCTATGAAGGAGATTTCTGTATTACTAATAATTCCACTAAGAGTTGCAAAATATACAATGGATTTATTCTGTACAAAAAACACCCCATAATACTTCAAAAATAGAAGCATTTATGAGTTTATTTACAAAATATTCTATCAAATCAGCATGTATTTTGTGAACTTCTAAAACAAACTCTATCTAGTTACAAAATATAGGAGACGTAAAACTACTTATATTGGCAGCCCTAGCTTTGTGAAACCGATGAATATCTGGCCCTTGAATTTATGTTGCATTGTTGGTCTTGTGTTGAAAATAATATCATCTTTTTACTGCAGTAACTCACACAATTTATCACAATGTTGATCACTTGGAATTGACATCTTAAGTGGTTTTCTGTATACCTCATCAATTTCATTGTATTTGGTAAAATTTCTCTTGGAAACAAAGATATACTTAATTTAATGCTGGATGTCCAAATGATTTGCTAGTGCTTCTAGAAATCCACTCCCTGTTATGCTGTAATTTGCTGCTATAAAATTATTATTGTATTTGGCAATGGTCATCAATTTCTGGCTATAATTAGGTCATGCATTAAGCTTTTCATCTATCACTAGTAAGCTGGGAAGTCCCTTTTTGTACCAGACTTCCAATTTGCTAAAGAACCTTTGTACACCAAGGTCTAGAGCTTGATCTTTTTCTTCGAACTGACTAATTAAGTTTTTCTTCATTAGCACCTTTCTTAGCTCTAGTATTGTCTCACTCCTATCGTCGATTTCTAGTTCTTCTAGCTCCTGTATATTTTTGGAATTAAGGAATTTAATGAAATTTGTAGCTTCACTTGGTTTATCACCTAACACTTCTTCGATTTGTTCAATCGATTCAATGGATATCTCAATTAATTCCTTCTGCTCAAATATGATCTATATGGAAGGCTAGAGTTATACCATGGCTTCATTTATATATTTCCAAATGTTCTCCTTAACCGGGGCTAGGGTATTACCCATGGTAGTGTCCTTCTCTATTTGTTGCATTCTTTGGGTAAGTCTCTTGGATTTCTACACTTCTGTTAGGAGAGATTTTTCGTATACGGTTTTCTGTTCTTGTAGGGTCTTTACATCCTCCCACAATTTTTTGATTTCTTCTCCTTGCATTGACATATTTTCCATTGATTGGACTAGTTTGATAGAATCATTTGAAGTTGATGCAGGGGGTGTTGTATAGGTGGATACCTATATTGTTGTAGCTGATGTAGAAATGCCTTTTCTAATTATTGATTCGAGAGGCACTATATCAAGAGGTACTAGAGCAAGCTGAAAATTTTTCTCTATTTCTTAGATGAGTTTTTCCATCTCTGCCTTCATTTTTTGTACCTGAAAAATTGTGTTCCATGATGAGCATGAGTATATTTCCTTTCCAGCTTTCAACTTCTCCTATTTCATTAGCTTGAGGATCTTTAGTAGCTGCAAATTTTAATCTTGTTCTGAGAGAAGCTATGATTAGATACTTCTTTTTTTATGATTCCTTCTACTGAATTTATGTTACTTGGATCATACCCTACTTTGATAACTATATCTTCTAAGGATTTTATCATATTATCCTTATCCAAAGAGGATTTGTTTTCAAGTTTTAGCTAAGATTGAATATTATTTAAAGATACTTGCAATATGGAAGTAGTCATTATAGTATGTGTGAATGTCAAGTAAACAACCTCTCTTGTTTTCCTATGCATGACCATCTGGTCTAAATTATGGACATCCTTTGCTTCAAACTCAAATTTCGTTTTCTTATAATCTGTTGCTAATTGAGTATGGGTGAGCTATGCTTGCAAGAGTTCCATCTGCATTCTTCCCTTTCCTATGTCGAATGCTAACATACACCTTTTCTAAGTTGTGGAAGTTCACTCTCAAAGTTGTGTGTAGGTGTTCTTGTTGAGACCTTCATTTATTTTCTTGATCTCTTTATACTTTTCAAAAATGTTTAACTCTTTTTTCCTTTGGATAATTTCTGATGCTGGAGTGGTTTCGAAATTGGCTTGTGAAAATGATGAAGTTAGAGACCGTGTAGATATATCCTCTAAATGTGATGGACATAGTGGACCTTTTAGAACTACTGTAAATTTTCCTTGCCCTTCTTCTTCTTTTGAAAACCATGTTCTAGGATTCTTCTTGGTTTTTTTGGTATATATTTTAAACTCCTTTAATGAGACCTCTATGCCCGAAGGTCAGTCTTCTTCTCTTGGTATTTTCTATGTCTTTTCCTGAGAAGCAAGAGGATGTGAAGTGTTTCTCTGAAAAATTTGTCTCTCTGCCTCTTATAAAGTGTTTGTTTCCCACTAAGCCTAGTTCATATACTTCTCAATTTCTAGTCTTTTAGTATATACATATGGTGTACTCTTCTGCTCCACCCTACGATTTGAAATTATATTAAATGGGTCATATGACCATGGAAAAATTAGGGAAATGTCATATTTTTTAGAATGTCCTCTCCTTCCTAGCCTATTGTCCTACTATTAACGATGAAAGGTTCAACCTCCAATTTTATACTGAATTGTGATTTATTTTTGGTTGAAACAAAATGAACCTCATCAGACTGGATCATTTTCCTTATGTACTCCAAGGAAAATATCCTCATTAGAATAAATCTAGGTAACTTATAAGGTGGCAATTCACACCCATATACTTTGATTTCGGTGTAGTTCTGGTACAAGTACCAGTCGCCTACCTTTACTTCCTCACTAAGATGCAAGGTCCTCTATATTCCTTGACTAACTCTAGGCTTTCTGTGATCAGTCAAAAAGTAGCTAGATGCATAAACTAATCCATGAAGTCCTTGAAAGTATATTCCTCAGAACTTATTCTGAGAATGGTTGTCCAAAAGATAACTAAGTGTGGCTCCCCCTACTCATTGAGTTTCTGCATTGCAAATGGGAGTTTGTCTGCTTCGAAGAATAAAAACATGTACATTAAAATATAAGCATATACAAAAATTCCTTGAGTTTGGAGCTTAAGAAATGGTTCATGGATCCTATCAACAACAAATTAGTTAAATTCAAACATAATTGAGGGTGATTCTTCTGTGGAAAATATGGAAAAAAAACCTAATATGGGTTTATCTACCCATTCATCAGAATACTAGCCTAATAAATATGAAAACTATCGAACAGGGAGGGTATTTCTTGGGTAACTATGTATCCTCATGGAGAAAATTTAGCTTTTGGTATAGTTCATTTAGGGCCTCTATTGAGAAAGGATTGGAGACACTATTTCGAGGAATGTGCATCACTTTTTGGATGGACTGAGGGGTAGCTATAAGAAAAGCCTCACTGATGGGGGCTATTATGGCTCTTTGATTAGGTATGTAGTTGACTCTACATTTGAGAATAAATTAAGGAAAATAATGTGTTTGGGGAAACATGTAAAGGGATAAATTTGATTCCTAGAGGAAGGTTTCATCACTTTGGTCAAGGTGAATATCTTTGAGCCAATTATGCAACTCAAAAAAATCAAATTCGCACTTTCTTTACGAGATCTTATAATCTTTGTCAACAAGGGAAATGTGATCCAAGTCAATGGGTGAAGGGATCATCGGGTTTTTCAGCACAAGTGTCAGTCTTACTATTAGGATCCATATTAAGAAATTTCAGCAATAGAAAGATAAAATAGTGGACAAAATTGATCGGCAAAACCTGAAAAGGAGATGGTTGATGGTGATGGTGAAGACGATATTTCATATGGTAGTCCTCTATTCATATTCATTCGAATTGGTTTGTTAGTTGTGAATTTTTATGCTTGTGGAGTTCATAGATATTAAGGGGAACAATGTGGTAAATTACAATGTTCTTATAGTTGGGAATGCATCCATTGTAAGCACAGGCACATTAGAGGGATTAATAGTACTTTAGGGGTAGGAAATAAATGTCTTAATACATAGGGGATAGGGGGATGGGTTTTGCAAAGGGAGTGGTAGAATGGGTGTGGGGAACGTTGGTGGGAAGGAATAGTGGTTAGGAAGTTTTTTAGAGGGGGCTTGAGCGGTATGTGGTATGGTTGGTGGGATGTGAAGAAATAGGAGGGCGACACATAGGTGTGGGGTTAGACGAGGAATCAACATTTTTAAACCCACCCTCCATTGATAAATATTGACAAGGGGGGGATGGAGGTGGGTGGGGTGGAAGGCCTACAACATCGTTGATCGTGTTGCAAATGATGATCAATGCCCTGATCATTGTGGAGGTTAACACTCCATGACAAGCAAATTTTTTGCTTATGATTTTATAACATGAGCTCCAAAATTTGGATAAAATGTATTTTACACCAAACCTAAGATGATCCAAAACATGAATTTTGTTTATTCCAATCTCTTTCCTTTCCATTTTCCCCTAGAGTGAGGTTAACTTTGACCGACGAAGGTTGCATTTAGAGGTTCAAACCCTTGTTTTATTCATTTAAAAGGGAAAATTATCTAATCTAGCTGCAACCTAACCATTCTAATCCATTGATCCAGATTAAATTTTTAGATCAATTTATTCACCTAATCTACCTAACTATTTTTAGACAAGTTCTAACTATTTGGAAAAATCATTTTCTCTAATCTAACATAAGAAATTGAAGTTTGTTTGGACATTATTAGACTGTACGTTTAAAACAAGGAATGCTGATTGTGGCATTTCTAATCAAGCTGCACACAACATCGTAAATTTGTTACCAAAACAAACTATTTCATTTTAGTGGCATTTGAGTTTCCCTCACTTTCACACATTATTCTTTTATGGGGTTATTTTATCATTCCTTTTTTTATTCTATTTTTTCTTTCCTTTTCTTTTTCATATACCCTCTTTTAATTGATATCTATATCTATATATATATGAAATCATTTGCAATATGAAATATTATTTACAATTGAATATACTAAAAGAAATATTCAATCATCATTTGATCCTATGAAGCATAGGACCCTAAAATGTATTGAGATAAACAACACAACAAAGTTGCAGGCTCAGTCAGCAACAATCACCCTTAGAAATAGGGCCAACAATTCCACTAGTTTGAAGATTTCTAAGTTTCTGTACTATTTTTGTGATTAGTTGTTAGATATTTTTGGGATTATGTCTTGTAGATATTTTGTAATAATTTCTATAGGTACTTCATTATCTGAATTATGAAGTGTTGGGATTAGTTTTGAAGAAAGGAATTATGCTATAAAGAAGCTCACAAAGATATCATTGGTCATATTTTAGTAATACATCACAAGCATCACATCATTATTGTGTCAATTTGATTTGTGAAGTACATCTTTCTCTGTTAAATGATTTCATTGCTTTTCATATATGTTTATGAAATCTAAATTATTCTAAGAAGAGTATCAACAAACATTGTTTAAAGGTACACTCAGTACCTGGCTTATGAATAATTCTATGTTTTCTACTGAAAATTGAAAACATAATTCTTAATTACTTTATTTAATAATTGAATCTCTAAATATTTTCGTCTCTTTCACACCATAGATATTTAACGATCCAGTGAACTTGCCTTACCTGCCCTATAAGTTTAGCCTATAAACTTTACATTTTATTAATCTAATCCTATGACCGTATTTACCAATGTCATAATTCCACTATCTCAACCAACAAAAAAAAAAAACCTAAACCTCAACATGATAACTAGCATAATATCATCAGTAAAATAAAAATAAATCATAAAGAGTGATTCGTCTCTGAAACTAGAAGGGACAAATTCCCAGTTTCCAAAGAGGTTCTAAGGTTACCTCACTAATTTACTTTGCAACGTAAAAAATTACGGAGTGATAACCTCCTAGCTACCATACTAGGGACAAGCATATCTTCATTTGAAATTTCATTTCCCTCGTTCAAAAACTTTATTTCAACAACATTTAAGATTTATTTTTAGAAATACATGTTTTGAGGTTGTAAAATTTGTACATATTTGAAATTTCTTTTTTAATACTATATAGATCTAGCTACTAAAATAATTCATACTAGAGCTCATCTAGATATGAATCCTCCCAATATCTTAGATAAGCCTGAGAAATTGATAAGAACAAAGGCTTGTTTTAAGGTCAAGGGAGTAATAGTCCTCTACATAGAGCCAATTATTTTCCACAGAGTTTCGTTACCATATAAAATATTCAATTTAATCTACCCTTTGAACTCATCTTGTTTAGAACTAAGCATGAAAGCCATGTGACTAAAACTATCATTGATGAGTTGATGTTAAGACCATACGTATCTGAAAATCAATCTATAGACCATGATTTTGACAAACAAGCTCTCGAGCAGTTTGAAAAATTATAAGACATAGAGATAGACCTTGACCAAGCTATCCACAAAGCCTACATCCAGAAAGTAGTTGAACTTTCATCCATATCATTCTTTTTTTCTTCTCCCATCACAAAATATTTACATCATGTTTCCACTAGTTCCACCTCCTAAACAATTTCCACTACCCCCCATCAACATCACAAAGTGTAATACAAATTGTCTTAATCTATTCCAAATGCACACCTCACACATGATCATCAATTGTTCATCCCCATATACCAGTCATGGCAGCTTGATATGCTCCCCTAGTTTTACCTACCCAATTGCATAACATGCCTCAAGGATATCAAAGTCGGATTCGTCAATTTGATGGCACTCGTTCCATCACTACACAATAACACGTAGATAAAATGAATGACTACTTTTACCTTTAGGAGGTTAATGAAGATGTGAAGATGAATCTTTTTTTTGAAAGCCTTAATGGAGAGGTAAGAAAATGGTTTAAATATTTATTGGAATCTACCATTAATGATCTTGCTACCTTTCATCAGTCTTTCCTTAACATATATAAAATTAAAAATAATCCCCTCCAGGTTTTAAATGAATATAAAAATCTAAAAACAGGGTCTAAAGAGATTGTTGAAGAATATTGTGATAGGTTTAATCGAGTTTATAATTCCATTCCATCTTCTATAAATGCCCCACTAGGGTTATCCCTTATTCATTTCCAAGAAGGACTTGATGTTGACATGGCCTACCAAATAAGAGAAAGAGACCCTACCACACTTGTAGAAATGCAAAGTAACATTCTCAAAGTAAAGGCTAATTTAGTCAAAAAAATGCAAAGGAACCATCCTCCTCTTCATCGGACTTAAAAATAGACAACCTATTCAAAACCATGGAAAGAATGATGGAGAGGATCACAGTGGTTGATAGAACCCCTCCTAAGAATGGCAAAGAAAATTCTCAAAACAGAAAGAAAAATGTCAGGATAATTCCACTTGTGATAAAATAAAGGGAATAGTGGGGCCCTAATGATCACCAAATTAGGCCTCCTTTCCAAGAAAACTATGCCAAAAAGAAGTGGAACCAAAAGAATATTCAGAGGAAAAACAAATTAATTTGTTTCAGAAGACATAAATTGATCATATCTTTTTTACTAAAGAAGAGAAAAATCAATTTTGGCTTTCATAACCAAAAACAATTCCATTAGAGTCTGAAGAATACAAACAAGGTTATCAAAATACCATAATGGAAGTGGATAGGAAACATAAACTCAGGAGTATAAAGACGTTTGATACTCCTTCGAAGAAACTCTCTTATACTCCTTCTAGCAAGACTACTCATAATCAAAGGTCGAACATATGTTTTGATTTTGAATTGTGATTTATTTTTGGATGAAACAAAATAAACCTCATTAGAGTGGATCATTTTCCTGATGTACTCCAAGGCAAAAAACATCATTGGAATATATCTCGATAGCTTATAAGGTGGGATTTCACACCTGTATACTCTAATTTTAGTGTAGTTTTGGCACAAGTACTAGTCACCTATCTTTACTTTCTCACTGAGATGTAAGATCTTCTATATTTCTTGACTAACTGTAAGTTATGTATGACTGGTTAGCAAGCAATTAGTTAGATGAGCACACTGATCTATGAAGTCCTTGAAATTATATTCCTCCAAATTTATTCTTAGAATGGGGGTTCAAAATATCACTGAGTGTGGCTCCCCCTGCTCATTGAGTTTCTGCATTGCAAATGGGAATTTGTTTTCTTGGAAGAATAGAAACATGTACATTAAAACATAAGAATATCTGAACATTCCTTATGTTTGGAGATAAAGAAACTCTCCATGGATCCTATCAGTAAGAAATTGGCTAACATCAAACATAACTGATTGTTTTTCTTCAATGGAAAATATGGACAGAAAACCTAAGATAGGTTCATCTACCCATTCATTAGAATAGTAACCTAATAAATATGAAATCATTGATATGATTTGCTTGCCTCTTTCTAGCAATATTGAAGAAGGAGAGGGAGGGTTTTTCTTAGGTAACTATGTATCCTCTGTGAGGAAAATCTCAAAATCCTAGCCCTTTAGGGAAAATTTAGCTTTTGGTATAGTTCATTTAGGGCTTGTATTCAAGAAGGAGTGGATGCACTATTTGGAGGAATTTGCATCATCTATTGCATGGATTGAGGGGTAATTGCAAAAATACATCACTAGTGGGGGATATTATGACTCTCTTATTAGGCATATAGTCGGTTTCATTTGAGATTAAATTCAGGAAAATAATGTGTTTCGAGAAACATGCAGAGGGGTAAATTTGATTCTTAAACACAAATCTCATCCCTTTGGTTAAGGTGAAGATCTTTGAGCTAATTATGCAACCTCGAAAAAATTGAATTTGCAATATGGTTATGAGATCTTATAATCTTTGTCAACTATGTGAATGTGATGTAGGTCAATGGGTGGAGGGATCATGGGGTTTTTAGCACTAGTGTCAGTCTTACTTTTAGGAGTCATATTAAGAAATTTTAGGAATATAAAGACAAAAAAGTGGATGAAATTGATTTGGAAAACCTAAAAACATAAGGTTGATGGTGACGGTGAAGATGATATGGAAGTTGGTATTCGTGTGCTCATATTTAGTCAAATTGGCTTGTTAATTGTCAATTTTAAGGCTTGTAGAGTTCGTACACAGTAAGGGGAACAATGTGGTAAACTATAGTGTTCTTATACCTAGGAATGCATTCATTGCAAGCATGGGGATCTTAGAGGTATTAATGGCAGTTTTGAAGTGGGAAATAAATGTTTTAATAGATAGGGGATAGGGGGATAGGTGTCACGGAGGGAACAATAGAATGGGCGCGAAGAATGTTGGTAGGTCAGAATGGTGGTGAGGCAATTTTTTAGGGGGGGTGAGCGGTGTGAAGAAGCGCGAGGGCAACATCTAGGCATGGGGATAGAAACACAAACCACTTTTTCGAACCTCCCATCCATCGATAAAGCTAGACAGGGAAGGGGGGATGAAAGGCATTGAGCACAATTGATCTGGCTACAAACGATGATCCACGACTCGATCATGGTATAGGTTAAAACTCCACGACAACCATTTTTTTCGCTTCTGACTTTACAACATAAGCTCCAAACTTTGGATAAAATGTATTTTGCACCAAACCTAGGATGGTCCAAAACATGATTTTTTTTTTTATTTCAACCTCTTTCCTTTCCATTTCCCCCAAACTAAGGTTAATTTTCACTGACAAAGAGTGCATTTAGAGGTGAAGACCCTTGTTTTATTTTATTTAAAAGGGAAAATAATCTATTCTAACTCAAATCTAACCATGCTAACTGATTGATACAGATTAAATTGTTGGATTCATTTATTCACCTAATCCACCTAATTGTTTCTAGCCAGGTTTTAATAGTTTTGCCAAATTATTTTCTCTAATCTAACAACAAAAATTGAAATTTGTTTGAACATGATTAGACTATATGCTTCCAACAAGCAATGGTGATTGTGGCATTTATAAACAATTTGCACACAACATCCTAATTTTTCTAACAAAATAAACTATTTCACTTCATTGGCATTTGAATTTGCATCACTTTGACACTTTACTTTTCCATGGGGTACTTTTATCATTTATTTTTTATTCTATTTTTTCATTCCTATTTTTTTTATTTTTCATATACCCTCTTTTCATTTTTAATTTTATTTATATTTTTTTTGGAAATCATTTGCAATACAAAATATTATTTACAATTGGATACACTAAAAGAAAATATTCAATCATCATTTGATCCTATAAATATAGGACCCTAATGTTGGGTCTAGATAGGGATGGCACCCTCTTAGTGAGGTGTCAAGAATTGTTGACTAGTGACCTTGAATCCTCTACTTCAGTGTTTTATTGCATCTGATTGTTGTTGTTGTAGTAGTGGAAATGGAAAACATGGTTGACTAGGCAACTCTATTCCACTCATGTCCTTTAGAAAAAATGTATTATTGCCCCTGTAAGCATGGATTAGGTAAGGTCCCATCCATAAATTATCAAATTTTCCATGCTTACCTTTTTCTTCCCTACTTGAATCCTGTTTCAAAATATGGTTCCCTATCTCAAAATCACCTGCTCTTAGCTCTATTGTCATAAATATTATTGATATTTTCCTAGACTAATTGAGTTCTATTTTGAATTTCTTCTCTTGATTTTTGCAATTGAATTGTTTGATTTATTCTTCTTTGTAGGTCATTTGGTTCGAGCTGCAATTCTTGCATCATTTTCAAAATAGGGATACCTAATGGAGTTGGAAAAACAATACCCATTCCATAAACTAATTGGTATGGAGACATTCGAATTGATTTCTTTGTGGTAAGTTTGTTTGCCCATAATCCATTTACCAACTTGTTATGCCATGATTTCTTGTTATCAGGCAACAATTATTTAATGATATTAACAATAGTTTTGTTGGAAGAATTTGCTAATCCATTTCCCTTGGGATAATATGACATAGAGTGTCCCAAATTTATTTGATATTTGTTGCAAAATTCCACCATTCTTTGATTTGAATGCTGTTGCATTATCTGTGATGATTTTCCAAGGACATCCAAATCTTGAAAGAACATTATTTTCTAAGAATTTAGTGATCACTGAATTAGAGGGTTTTGTAGTAGGTATAGATTCAATCAATTTGGTAAAATAATTGGTGGCTATAAGAATCCATTTATGTTGGGCTGAAGAGGAAGGATGAATTTTGCCAATGAAATTTAGACCCCATTGTTGAAAAGGAGTTTCAACTGATATGGACTTCAAGGGTAAATGCAATAGTTTCATTTTAGCATTAAATATCTGGGATTGGTGACATGAGATATCTTTCTTATGGGCATCAAAAAATAAGGTTGACCAGTAAAAACCAACTCTTAATATCTTGTTGGCAGTGGTATTTTGTATAGGTGTCCTACACAATATCCTTCATCAAATTCCTGCATTACTTTATTTGCTTTATATTTCAACAAGAAATTTAGCAGAACTCCTCCAACATATTTCCATTACAAATTATTATCTATAATACAAAATTTCATGGCTTTGAGTTTAACAAATCTCGATTTAGTTTTGGTCAAACTAGGAGGAGCTTTTAAATGGTGTAGAGAAAAATTAAGGTCTACATACCAGGGAGGGGTAGAAAAATCCTCTACTACTTGTGGATTCACCGACTCTTATGTTTCTTTGAGTATAACTACAAAATTTATATCCAAAGCATGTAAATTAGATTTAGCCATCAATTTATCTAACCCTTGACTTTCATTGAGCTTGGTAGGCTTGATTTCAATGTCATATTCTAAGATAATGACAATCCATTTACCCCTTTTTCCATTAGGACCATTTTGGGTCAGTATGTTTTTTACCACAACTTTTGGAACAAAAGCAATTATATGTGAATGAAGGATATAAACTCTAAAATATTTTCTTTCTTTTACTAAAGAAAATTATTTCTTTTCCATGATGTTGTACTTTAGTGTAGCACATCTTAATGATTTACAACAAAAAAATTAGGTTTTCATGTTCTTCATTATTTTTATGTAACATAATTGCTATAATAGTATGATCAGAAGCAAATGTGAAAATCAAAAAATATTTTGTGAAATTACGGTTGATCAACACATGAACTTGGGTTAAGGCTTCTTTTACTTTATCAAATGGTTTTTTGGCATCACTGTTCCACTTTACCTTAATGTATCTTCTCAACGTATTTGTTATATTTCTTAGAATCTCTGCTATATTAGGAATAAATCTCCTCAAAAAAATGATTTGGCCAATGAAAGATTGGACTTCCTTTACATTTATAGGGGGATTTATTTTTAAAATAGCGTCAATTCTTCTAAGGTCTATTCTAATTCCCTCTTTTGAGACGATATGTCCTAGAAATTTTCCTTCTTTTAAGCCAAACAATGTTTTCTTTGGGTTCAAGGAAACACCAAATATCCTACATTCCTCAAACACCATTCTTAAGTGGAGCAAGTGTTCTTCATCTATTTTTGAAAAAACAGTGATATCATCAATATATACGACTATGAATTAGCCCATTTCATCTACAAAGGTAATGTCCATTTCTCTTTGAAAAGTGGCACCGACATTCATCATGCCAAAAAGCATCTTCACATACATTAAAGTGCCCCAAGGTGTAGTAAATTATGTCTTTTCTTGGTTTTCAGGATGTACTAGGACTTGATTATAACCAGAAAACCATCTAATAAATAAATTCTACTAGATCCAAGCACCTTCTGCAAAATGAGATCCATCTAAGAGAAAGGGTGGTTATCCATCAAGGAGGGATTATGAAGAATTTGGAAATCAATACAAAGTATAATTTCCCCAGTGTTTTTCCTAGTTGGAACTAAATTTGATACCCACTTAGAATATATCAATGATACTATGATCTCGACATCATAAATTATTTTGACCTCCTTTTCAATTAAGGACATGAGCATTGGGTTGATCCTCTTAAGTTTCTATTTAAAAGGCTTTTGGTCTTCTTTTAAGGGAATATTATGATGTATAATGTTGGTGTCATAAGATTTCAAATCTTCATAACTCTATTCAAAGACACCTATGAATTCTTTGAACAAGTTGATGTACCTTTTATTTTCTTCTAGCGTATGGAATTAGATAATTTAATCATCTTGTGTTCTTTCTCAATTTCGATGTTACATTATTCAACTTCATCTCTAGTACGTTCGATTTTAGGGTTTTTCTCTAATCATCAAAATAAATAAAAAATCCTCAGACTAATCCACTAGGAAAAACATTGTCTTTCAATTGTAAAATTTATGATTCTTATTTTTCTTGATCTATTTCTTTCAACTATAACTTAGTTTCATTGTTATGTACACTATCTTCTATATCAATATCTACATCTATATTAGAACATCAAACTCATATTTTGATTATAAAAAGCTTTCAATATGTTCATCATTTACAAAGACTTGCAAGTATCTCGTAGTGTCTGGTATAGTTGGTCTATTTTTTACCTCAACAGTATGTTGGTGACTAGGACGATATGGAATTTTACAAGTACTAGTTGAAGTAGCAAGACCATTAGCTAGGATGTTTTCACCTATAGGGACCATAGACAGGCTATACTCAATGAAAGATTCAAGAAAATCCAAAACAACATTCCTATATGCCCTCAACCTTGGGTGTTTGGTAGAGTATTCCCCTTTAATATGTTTTATTATTAGTTTAGAATCTTCATGAATTGAAATTATCTTGGTTTCTAGCTTATTTAAAGTTTGTAACCCTAAAATTAAAGCTTCATATTCAGCTATGATATTAGTACATTGAAAGTTTAGGTTATATGAATGGCGTTCTCAGTGACAAGTTTATGAATTTGAAACCCTTACGCCTACCCCTGATCCTTCTTTATTGATAGCCATATCAAATCTTAAATTCAATAAATGTTCATTTTATTTATCATCTTCTATCATATATGTTTTAAATTCCTCAATCTCACACAAATCAATTTCCACATTGGCGATTTCGTCACGTATGTTTCCATCATTGTACAAAATAAAAGAATCAAGGTCTCAATGGATTGAATATAAGGGATAATTGTCGGTTTTATCCTAACTAGTAACCATAAATTTGATAAGTTTCTCCCTATATAGTCTTCTTTGTTGAAAAAATACTGGAATGGTAGCATAGGTCATATCCATTTGGAGGGTCCCTTGGAGTTTAGCTCCGCATAAGCGAGATAGAAACATATAGTATTTAGGAGGTATATCAACAACAACTATGTCCATTACCAATGTCTCGACTACTATTTGTACCAAGTTGACACATAAATCCTTAATGAGCCCAAGGCATTTTACTTTTCTTAAATCAAACAAATATAGATCCCTATATCGTCTAGTGACATCTAGTCCCAATTTTTCCATGATAACCTTAAGCATGAGATTGTAAGAGGCCCTTGAATCAAGCATTGCATCATGCAAAATTTTATCATGAATGTTTCAACTAATGTAACAAGCAACTACATATCCATCTTGGAGTTTTCCATCAACTTCAGGCCTAAACATTATTTATTGTTGATCATCAAATACATTAACTCTATCTGCGTCTTCTCCTATATTTAAGTCTTTCATCACTTTTTATCTGTATGAAGTTTTATTCATGGGTTCTCTTAGAGGAATGGATATTTTAAGTTTTTTTAATTCATGTTCTATACTGAATGATGTTTGAGTTTTGTTTAAATTGAGGGCATCTTGTTTTTCAATCAAATACTTTTGGGAAATATATTTTTGTTCTCTCATAGAGGAACTATTAGTTTGAGTTGCTTTGATTACAGTATTATGTTTTCTGGGTTGGAACATCCACATTCCTTTTAGCAAGAATGTCAAGATTTTTCTTGGTGGGGATATAAGATAAATTTTTATTGGGTGCATCAGAATTCTTTTTAATAGGATTATCAACCATTTTCCTACTTGTTACATTATGTTTCCTATGGACTTCTGTAATTTCAATTTCCAAATCTTTATTTTAATTTTCTTATTCCTCGAGATCTATTTCATCTTTTGATAGTAGGAAAAGGTTGTTCCTCTTGAGTAGTAAATGTACAATCATTTTCATTTACTCCCATTAAATTTATTTGAGTATTATTCATGTCTTCATCTATTTCTCCCTCATCCATATTTTTTTCTTGAAATGGTTGTCTAACCTGCTTATCTGGACCTTTTTGTTCCCTTTGTTTGATCTGGGGTGGATTTCTCCTAAAATTAGGATTTCTGATTTGGGAAGAAGTTTGGTTTTCTCTAGCAGGTTACCTATCAGTTATACTTATCCTATCCAACATCCTCTTGATGGTTCTAAGTAGATTATCTATTTTATAACTAGTTGGAGAGGAGGAGGAAGGTTCCTCTTTGATAGTGACCCTTCTTTCCGTTATTAACTTTTCTTTTTTAGCTAATAAATTAGCCCTAAATTTAAGGGCATTAGCTTGCATTCCCTCTAAGATAGTTGGGTCTCTCTCTCCTAGCTGATATGCCATATACACATCAAATCCTTAAGGTAAATGAAGATGGTCCAAGCCCGGTGGAGGTTTAATAGAAGGTGGAATTACATTATAAAATCTATTAAACCTATCATAATATTCTTCCACAGTCTCATTAGGTACTATTTTCATGTTTTTATATTCATTCAGAAAATGAAGAGGATTAATTTTCTTCCACAAATATTTAAGAAAATATGATGAAAGCTATCAAGATCATCTATACTAGCTATTTTTAAATGTTTAAACAATTTTCTTACCTCTCCACCCAAACGTTGGACAAAAAGTACCATATTTACGTCATTTTCATCTACCTCCTAAATATCGAAGAAATTGTTCATTTTATCAACATGTTTTTATGCAGTGATGGCACTCGTGGCATCAACTTGTGGAATTCTAGTTTAATAATCTTAGGGCATAGGATGTAATTTCCCAGGTAATACCAAGGGATCATAACGAGCAACTATGTTGCGTTGAATAATAGATGGTCATATGGGGGGTATAGATGCAGGAGTTCTTCGGATAGATTGGGTCATTGTCTATGATACTATTGGAGAAGTAGTGGAGATTATAAAAGGGGTGGGACTGATTGATACATGGTGAACAGATTGAGAGGAAATAGGATATGATGTAATAGTTAGGGAAGAAAATTCAACAGATTGCTGAATATAGGCTTGATATATAGCTTGATCAAGTACCCATACAAGATCTTGTAACCTAACAAAGTTTTGGAGGCTTTGTTGATATAAATCAGGTTCAACAACTTGACTTGCGATTTATAGGGTTGGATTAAGGATTTATCAATTACTATTTCATTACAAAACTTTCAAAATTAGTCCTAATAGACTATTTTATAATGGTAAGTCAAACTGAATATCCTATGTGGTGACAAACTTTTCTTGAAGACAATTCTCCATAGAAAGGGAGCTATTACTTCCTTGACTTTTAGCTAAACTTTCTATCCTTATCAACTTTTCAGGATCATCTAAGATTTTGGGAGGTTCTGAATTATGATGAGATCCATCATGAACTCTTTTTGGAGCCATATCTTAAATGTTAGACCCACCAATCGATTATTTACATAGTTTACATCCTCTGAACTTGTATGTCTGGAATTTGAAACATTAGTTTTACTGAAAAACATTTTCTGAACTAGGGAAATGAATCTTGTAAAAATGAAATGAAAGTTTCTTTGTGTCACTAGTATGGTGGCTAGAATGTTATCACTCTGTAATTTCTGAGCTTGTTAGAGAAACTACAAAGGTAACC
>APFE031296260.1:57122-115707 GCA_000404065.3 Pinus taeda | reverse complement strand
TAATAAATAGGGAATCTTTCAAAAACATGAATATACCCAAAAAATGAATTCTATCATGTAGGTATTTCTTTTATTTTTAAAATAAATCAAGATATCAAAGAAAAACTATAAAACCATTAAAATGCTACTTTTTCGTATTTAGCATGAAATGCATCACAAATGATACCTTTCTAACCCACCGGGATCTATGATGAATTAATCATAAAAGAAAATCTATATTCAAAAAGTGGTCATAATGTTCGAAAGTCCTTAAATCTTTTGAAGTCTCACATAACAAATTATAAAAGACTTCCCTTGAGAGGTTACCCCGAAGTATTGTGATCTATGAGATTGCGATTTGCAAAATTACGATGGTATAATAGCCTTCTCACATCGCATTTCAATCATACAACACAAGCCTCAACCTATCATATCCCGATATTGCCAAATGCAATCTCAACCTAGACCCACCTCTTAAAATTCCCACCAACACATGTGGAGGTCCATTATTCGTTAAAAATAAGATTGACAAGTGATGACACTTATTTCTCGCATCTCGCATTTTGCACAAACTTAAAAAAGTGGTAAGTTAAACAAAAATGAATTATGTGATATAGAGATTTGCGATATTGCTTTACAAATCACAAAATCACTATTATCATTGTTTGAAGGCTCACCACCCTAGGAGATTGTTCCCTGATTTAAGATGTGAATATTTATGGATATTCAGAGGATAACGGATCATTAGTGGGAATTTATGAAGAATTAATTGCATTTATGTGTGAAAGGTATTTTAGAGTGATTTGATATCTTTTTATGTGATTTCAAATAAAACACCTTTTCCACTTTTACTAGTTTTCTTCATCAATTCATTCCTACAATAAGTATCGTTTTTATCCGTAAAATTGTTCCTCCTGAAAATTTTAGGAAAAAGCTACAGAACTTGGAGCTGAAAGTAATGGTGATGAAAGGGAAAGCAGTCGCCTCTGAGAAGTCGGAAGTAACTCCTATGTTCACAAATAATACATGTAATGGCGAAACATGGGCGTCTACATGGGAGGCTATGTGTTAGTTACTGGAGGACGAACAACTAAGGATTCTTGAGACAATGATTCCAGTTGATGGGCATGATTCCTCTGATGCTTCCATAACTAAGCTTGCATGCTCATTTCTACACCGAATAGATGCACGACCAAAAATAATCGCCATACTGACATGGCTAAGTGGGTGATTGACGATGTTGATATATATGACAGACAATTCAAACAACAAGCCAGGAAGTTGAAGGATATTTCACTCTGAATAACCTAAGGCTTATGCACAACTTATTGGAGCCACAAGTTACCTACAAAAAGCAATTTGTTGAGAAATTCGTCAAAGAAAATGAGGACCCGGTAGACTACATAAAGGATTGGTCAAATAATGAAGAAAGAATCAAGAAAAACAAAAACAATATGTACGCCACTTCATCTATTTGTTTCGCTTTCTGTTTTGTTGTGGCTATGCTATGTAGAATATTTGGCAAACTCGAGAGTAACAAATTATCCTAAGAATGGTTGCCCTTAATAGATGTAGTCATTAATGCAACAATAATAGACTTGACACAAATCTTGTCTGATAATTTAGCTAAAGAAATTATAGAGTATAGAAGGAAATTAAGCCTCCATTTTTAATGTGTGCTTATGTTATGGATGATATTTATTTTGGTTCTAAATTCCCTCTTATGGGATGGAAGTGGACTATTCAAGACCCACTTCCTATTCACATCCACCATAAACACACGTGGGAATCCAATTTTGAACCACTTTTTTTCAATATTTTTCACAGGGTTATGCTTCCTATCCATAAAGGAATTTGTAACATTGATGCCCATATATTCTCCCAATAAGTAGAGATATACATCCTCTTGGTAGCCTAATGGTTTGGGGAAGATACATTTACATATATCAGAGTATTTGATAACATCACCTCTCGCATGACATGTAGTGAAGGAGGGATGAGCAAAACATTGAAGGAGTCAATGTAGCATCTCCTTAATGGCTAGAGAGATAGCCTATGAGACATGTAGTGAAGGAGGGATGAGAAAAACATTGAAGGATTCGAAGTAGTCCATTTGGCCTCAATCTTCTGTATCATGTGGAGTTTTTTAATTGCGTGACCTTGGACATGCGTTCAGGGAAGCAGATAATATATTGTCTCTATGATTACCTAAGTTCCCGAGAAGACAATACGATCGATTCAATATTGTCAAGGATTTTACTATTATGGTCAAAATAAAGATATTCAACCATGAGAAGGACACATTTCATGATGTTTTCTACAGAAGAAAACCTTCAAATAAGTGAAGCATATGGCCTAGATACTTTTTTATCGAGAGGGTATTGAAGCATTTTATAGATACAAAGAAGAGAGATTACCAAAGGTCCCATTTTACCAATTGTTAATTGAGCCAATTAGGGAGTCAAATCCTAATGTAAGCCTAGATGGTGACTCTAAATAAAAGTATAAGACTAGTTCTGGAAAGGAATCCTGAGAGAAATCTGTCAAGGGATTTGAGAAGTCATCAGAAAATAAGGAAAGCAGGAGTAGAGAATCAATCCAGGATACAACCTAGTCTATAGCAAAGACAGATGAAGAGACTTCAACCATCAAGTAGACTAAAACCCATACTCCTTCTATACAGCTGGTAAAGCCTGAGGTAATTAATTTGGAAAAGGAGTGGGATAATTTCAACAAAGAACTCAACATGGAGGAACAATCATTAGAGATGCAATTAACACATTAAGAAACAACTCCAGAAATTATAACAAGGGGATTTGCGAATACTCAAGAAATATAACACATTCTTGTAATCCCCACCTCTGAGATTGTTTTAAGAATAGAAGAAATTCCCCTTCTTAATGTATTTTACAGCCCACAACACAAGGCCATTATTAAGAGAATGGAATGGTACTTGAGCTGTATGTGTTTAGTCCTGGAATGAAATGCCGACTTCTTTGAAAGATGAATGGCACTTTGGCTATCACTGTATAACGTGCCCATATCATGCTCCTTACCCAATTCACCTATAAACCTTTGTAACCAAATAATTTCTTTACTAGCCTCTGTAACAACAACATGCTCTACTTCTCTTGTTGAAAGTGCAACAACACTTTGGATTTTTGTAACCCAACTAACAACTATTCCACCAACAGTAAATACATATCCTATAGTGCTCCTCCTATTATCTCTGTCACCTACCATATCTGCATCAACATATCCCTGTAGAGAAATGTTTGAACCACCAAAGCATAATGCTTGATTTGTGGTACCTTTCAAATATCTGAGAATCCATTCACTGCCATCCAATGTTCCTTTCCTGGATTGTTCATGTACCTGCTTACAACTCCCACTGCATGTGCAATATCAGGCCTTGTGCAGACCATTGCATACATTAAGCTTCCAACTGCTGATGCATATGGAACTTTAGACATATAATCCACGTCTTCTTGGGTCTTTGGGCACATTTCCTTACTAAGTTTGAAATGGCTAGCAAAAGGTGTACTAACTGGTTTTGCATTGTGCATGTTAAATCTTTTCAACACCTTTTGTATGTACTCATTCTGAGACAATGTTAATTTACGATTTTTCCTGTCTCTAGTTATTCTCATACCAAGGATTGTTTTGCAGCTCCCAAATCCTTCATTGCAAATGAATTTGTCAATTTTCTTTTGAGCACATTTATTTCCTGCATGTTAGATCCTGCAACAAGCATGTCATCTACATGCAATAACAATATAATATAACTGCCACATTTGCTTTTTTAATAAACACAATGATCATAGGACATTCTAAGTGAACCATTGTTCAAACAAACTTGTAAATTTAGATACCATTGCCCCTGGAGCTGTTTTAAGCCATACAAGTCTTCTCAACCTGCACACTTAGTTTCTCCTTCCCTTTCACCTTCATATCCTTGGTTGCTCATATATATCTCTTCTTCCAAATCCCCATGGAGGAAAGGGTGTCTTCATCTAACTGCTCAAGATTCAAATCTTCAGCTGCTACAAGACTCAAAATAGTTCTGATTGAAGTCATTTTAACAACAGGAGAAAATATTTCATCAAAATCAATACCTTTCTTCTGTGCAAACCCCTTCACCACAAGTCTAGCTTTTTACCTTTGTTTTCCTCCATCTTCTTCCTTCAACCTGTAAACCCATTTATTCTTCAATGTAGTTTTTCCTGCAGGCAACCTGACTAAATCCCAAGTCTGGTTATGCATTAAGGAGTCCATCTCTTCTTCCATGGCTAGCTCCCACTTCTTCCTACTTTCAACCTGCATTGCTTCTTCATAACATTCGGGTTCACCAAAATTAGTCAACAATAAATAATATAATGAAGGAGAGTATCGTTCAGGTGGTATACTTATCCTGGTAGATCTTCTGACACCACTTTCAGGTGTTTCGGGTACCTATTGCTGTTGTGGTGGTTGTTGTTGTTGTGGTTGTTGATTATTATTATTTTCAGGCACCTTTACTTTTTCAGTGATCTCATCAAGAACTGTGTATTCCTTGTTTTCTTTTTTCTGTTTCTTTTCCTGCAACTGGTTCTTATACAAGACCTTTTCATTGAATATTACATCTTTTCTCCTAATGCTTTTGTGATTTTCATAATAATATAAAAGATGACCAAAATCATTAACACCATATCCAATAAAGGTACATTTCTTTGATATTGCCTCAAGCTTTGTTCTATTTTCTTTATTAATATGGACAAAGGCCTCAACAAAAAGGCTTTAAAAAAGAATAGTTTACCTTTTTACCTGTCCATGCTTCCTCTGGAACACCACCATCCAAGGAACTTGAAGGCCCTCTATTTATTAGATAAACATCAGTGTCTACAGCATTTGTGCAAAATTGTAAAGGCAATCCTGCATGCAATCTCATGCACCTTGCACGCTCCATGATTGTTTTGTTCATCCTTTCTGACACACCATTTTCTTGTGGTGTTCTTTGAACTGTCTTCTCTCTACGAATTCCATGCTCTGAACAGTACCTATCAAACTCTTTGCTGCAATATTCACCTCCATTTTCTAATCTGAGACACTTCAATTTCTTTTTGTGTCCTCAATCTCAACCAAAGCTTTCAATTTCTTGAAAGTATCAATACATCATATTTATTCTGAATACAATAAATCAAGTTTTTCTAGTTGCATCATCAATAAAAGTAACATAATAACGAGAGCCACCAAGAGATGATACCTAAGCAAGTCCCCATACATCTGTATGCACAAGCTCTAATTTTTCGCTCATCTTTTCTTTTCCAACTCTGAGAAATCTGACTCTCTTATGTTTTCCATAAATGCAATTCTCACAGAAGTCCAAATCAATGTTCTTCAAACCTGGCAACAAATTCCTTGAATGAAGGATCTTCATCCTCTTCTCACTCATGTGTTCAAGTCTATGATGCATAATGCTACATCTACTCCTTTGGAAGTTAAAGCATTAACAGAGTTAGAAATACCATTGTATAAATACAATGTACCAACCTTTTCACCTTTTGCTATTACCAGTGCTCCTTTGGTGACCTTCTAAGCTTTATCTGTGAAAGTTGTCACACAACCTTCACCGCCTAACTACCCTGTTGAAATCAGATTTTTCTTCAGATCTGGAACATGCCTTACCTCCTTTAGTAGCCATTGGTTTTCATTATGATATTTTACAAGAACCTTACCCATTCCAACAATTTTATAAGGTTTATCATCACCCAAACGGACTTGTCCAAAATCTCCTTGAACATAGTCATGAAAGTATTTCTTATCAGGTGTGGCATGGAATGAGGCCCCTGAATCTGCCACCCAGGAATCAGTAATATTTTCGAAAGAAAGAATAAAAGCATCTTGTAACACCTCACCTGTCACATTTGCTTCATGATTGTTTTATTGTTGTGCATCTTCTTATTTTCCCTTCCGAGATCTATAGTCTTTCTCTAGGTGTCCTTTCTTTCCGCATTTCCAGCACACTATCCCTGATCTCGACTTAGATCTGGCTTTCCTTGATTTACTGCGATATCCTGAGCTCTTTCCTTTTTCCATTTTTCTTCCCCTAGACTCTGTTCTCAAAGCATTACCCGATGTCTCACTGGAGCTTTTCCGTCGCATTTCATCGCTAAGGATAGCACTGGAAACATCATCAAACTTTACAGTATTAGATCCAGAAACAGAGTTACTAATGGCCATTACTAAACCATTCTAACTTTCTGGCAATGAGCACAAGAATAACAGAGCTCTAACTTCATCATCAAAGTTTACCCCTACAGAACTTAACTGACTTTTAATAGTATTAAAATCATTTAAATGGTCTGCAACAGATTCACCTTCCGACATCTTCATATTAAATAATCGTTTCATAAGAAATACCTTTTTTGAGGTCGAGGGTTTTTCATATAGTTTCGCCAACACCTTAATCAAACCCTCTATCATTGTTTCCTTCGAAATGTTGAAGGCAACCGATGCTGCGAGGCACAACCGTATTGTTCTGAGTGTCTTTCTATCAAGAAGGTTCCATTCTTCATCTGTCATACGCATCGACATCTTTGTTTTTCCGCCCAATGGTAGGTACAAATCTTTCTGATACAGATAATCTTCCATCTGCATCTTCCACGGCGAGAGGTTTTGGCCATTAAATTTCTCGACCCTAAACTTACCATCTTCTGCCATTGCTCCCACTCGAACTAGGAACCCTTCTTTCCTGTGAGTTTATCAGCCAAATAGACCTTCAACTCTGATACCAGTTATTAGAAAATTATATATTACATAGAAATGGAGCATATAGAATATTGCATCAATATAAACACAAAAAACGCATAAAACCAGAGAGACACAGATATACATGGTTCACCTAGTTTGGGTTACGTCCACCCTGAACAACCAATCCTTCCTTTCTATTATCCAGCAAAATGAAGAGACACAACCTAAAGCAGATCCGTTGTAATATCCTCTGTTTTCTCTCACAGTCTCACCTCTCTGTTTCTCGCTCAGAGAATACACATCTATTACACAACCTCAATACAATGCCCTCATACAAAGAGAGGGGTTGTCTTCTAGGGAAAAAAACCCTAAACTAAACATAAGTTCTACCGTCAGATCATCCGCCTAATGAACGGCCCAGATTAAATAGAAATTACTATACTTTTACAAGGCAATTCACATATGTTTTAGCTTCGGGGGCGTTTCCCCCGAAACCCCCGCTGGGGGATCGTTGGCCCCTGGACCCCCCAGCTGGGGGGGATCAGCCCCCCCGCACCCCCCACGTGGAGGGGTGTACAAACTTCCTGGGGTATACATCCGGCTGAAACAAAGACCTCTAAATAATCATGCTCCACACCCAACAGAATTTATGGGCCCCGTTGGGGTTAGTTGGGCAACTAACTTCTCGGGGTCGTAACTTGGTCATACTATCATAGTTTGATGCGCATGATGCCTTGTTGGAAAGATCTCTTTGAGGACTACAACTAAAATTCAAATTAAATGAAGTCGTGTTGAGGAATATTGCCAAAAAACGTCATTTAGGGCCTCAAAATGGCTTCAGAAGTTTAGGACCCGAAAAACTGTAAAAAATAGTAAATGTGTTGCAATTAAGGAAACTGAAAAACTGAAAGAAACAATGGTGGGGGTCCAAGTGGAATAAGCGAGTGGCCACCAATATCCACCTAGGTCAACCTTGTTTTCCCAATTTCCCCAACCATACTAGTTAGTACCTCTTTATTTTTTAACAAGCTTGAGGAGGATAACATATGCTTAATATGTAAGTCCATCCTTCGGATGAATCCGTCTGAGTATATTTAATGAACCCTGAGAATGAGTGGTTCATTCCCATCATGATTGATGAGTCCATCATTGTTTGATGTTTTAGCGAGTCCAGCAAAGGTAAAACTCGACTTCCTTTTCATGTTTAGAGAGTTTGGAAAAGAGGCGAAAAAAATATCCAGATGTTCCTTTTCGTAGATAGTCCCTTAGGTCAGAAAAGGTAGAAAACAATACCCAAGAGAACCTCTTAGCCATGTTCGACTAAGGTATTCCTTTTTCGTAGTTAGTCTATCTCATTCTAGAAAAGGGGTAAACTTATACTAAGTAGATGTCTTTTCATTTTCTTTTACAAGTTCGAAAATACAAGTGCTCGACAGTGTTTTCATGTTTTAGGAGTCTAAAAAGAGCTAAAAGAGGACTCCAAGGGGTTCCTTTTTCATAGGTTTTAAAGAGCCCGAAAAAAGAGATAAAGTATACTCTTCGATCAAAATCACCTGTGTAAAGCTCAACAAAATCAGTTAACAGTTGTCGACCTGCTCAAAACAACTCATAAAGGATTAAGCATACATGTTTCATAGAAAAAATGAATCGTCACTACGTCAAAACATTAAATATGAATAAAACAATGAACAATATGACCGTATATACTCAAAATGATTGTTCATTTTCACCATTTCACAGTTACTTCTAACAGTGAGAGTTCTTAACACTTTTTCCCTCGATCTTCTACAGCTAATTACAGCCAATCCAGTGGAATATTTCAAGTATCGTCACTTCCAGGTAGGATATAAAACCTTTATCTTTCTTTCAATGGTTCCATTATGTGATTTCAAGCAAAATTTATGAGTTTTTGAGAGCCCTAGGGTTCCAAAATTTCGTCCTAGGACCAACATAGGCCCAAAGGTTCGAAATATGTGTTGCACCTAGGCATTCATGCACTACAAACAGAGGTGCAATGCTCTAGTTTTCTCTTATGGGGTGCATTGGGCGAAAGTATAAAGCTTTTTTTATCGATTTTCCATCAAAATTTGACAAGTTTTTTGCATGAAAGGGCTCCTAATGAATCTCTTGTTCATGTTTCAGGGGTTCATCAACACAAAATGGCTTTCCTATGGAGAGAAAGAGAACATGAGGAACATGATTTAAATGTTGTAAATGATCCTGCTACCATCCAGGCATTGAAGAACTATGGTTGCTAAAATTCCTCTGGCTTCCTGGTATGAGGCAACATATGGAGTTGTTGAAATACCTTCTTCGTTCATGGGATGTTCAGGCACAAGCATTCAGTTTTGGGGAACATCTACTCGAGATAAAGGTAGAGGATATCTACGTTTTGACAAGATTGTCCATGAGGGGTGCCCCCATATCTCTCCTAGGTGGGAGAAGTGGTGGGAAGACAGTGAAATATTATATCACCACCTATTGTAGACCTCGAGCCCAGCCAAAAAAGGATGGAAAGATAAATATAAAAGATGTGACCCGGTTACCTTTGAGAAAAAATTTATTCATTATCGCAATATTGGAAGGTAGCTCCACATTACATGTGGAAAGCAAATCATATATGCAATATGGATTGGAGTGTTTGGAGCCAACACTCCTCAACTAGATCAAGGGAAAAATGAAGAATTTTGGATACAATGTGGTCTTAGTTCCCTTTTCACTAGAGTGGGTTCCATTAATTTAGCCTCAGCATATCATACTTGATCTTATCAATCTGAGGGTGCCACAGATGAGGAGGTGGATAGATCACATGTTCCGACATGCAGGGTCGTCGGCGATCAACTTCTCACCAGCTTTCTTTGGATGGTTGTGTAGATAGTTTATCAGCTTTCTTCGGATGGTTGTGTAGATAGTTTATCATAAATCGGCGACTATCCTTACATAGGCATGGATTTCTATGATGACCCTGAGCTCGTGCTTCCTGATGGTTGAGGAATGGGGTGCAACAGGTAAGAAATTTTGACCTTTTAAGTTTTGAAATTTTTATAATTTTTTTTGTGGTTTTTTTGTGTTTTTTATGTTTCCGAGACTAAAGTATTGATGTTTCATGCAGATGTGGGACCAGTTTGACCTGTTGGTGCTTCATATCTCTGTCGTGTAGAGGAACGAAAACAGTAGGAGGAAGTAGAACCAACATGGGTCACTGCGACGGGATGGGATATGCTACGGGATCTGGATGTAGTAGAGCTCCTATCATAGGTGGAGTGCCACATGGAAGGGTTGACACATGGAATTTATTATACCGTGGTAGACCAACTTCCACTATGACTTCAGTGATACACCATAGGAGTGCCTAGTCGTATCGGTCAACTACTGCGCATAATGGCTCGTGTAGTGTCATTCTATCATGAGCACCTTTGATTATGTCTACTTAGATATTGCATGTAGTTTTATATGGACGATGTATGTCATAGGTGTCTCAAGCACAATTTTTTGTAAAACCAAACTTATATATATATATATATATTATATATATATATATTATATATATATATATATATATATATATATATATATATTATATTATATATATATATATATATAATATATATATATATAATATATATATATATATATATTTCAGTGTTTTTTGGTTTCTATTGTATTTTCAGTATGATGTGATGTGAATTGAAAATTAATTACATTTGTTGCAAATGTCTAACTAAAACATGATTAGTTATTACATTTGTCAATGTGTTTAGATTCTTAGAAATGTGTTCATATTGTATGAAATCAAATATCTTTCTAGAAGGCGTACTCTTAAAACAATGTGTAAGATGGTGGGACTTCTAACTGAATCGATACCAGAAAGTTGTAGTACTATGAGTTGTGAGTCAAGTTTGATGACTAAACGACAAATACCATGTGCAATAGCACCAAACATTAGCTCGACCATTGGGCTATATTGAGCGATGTTGTTGGTGGAGCGACAAATATAACTCCCTTGCAGAGTCACTAACTCGCCATTTGGAGCAAAGATAGCCCATGATGCAGAAGATAGGTTATGAGTACTACGACTTGCACCATCAACATAACCGATAAAAGTTTCAAGAGATGCTGGCATCTTCAAACCAAACGTAAAAGGGAATCAATAGAAACCATGTGAAACTCTGAAAAGGCACACTACAAAAACACTCAACGCACCTATAGATAATATGCACACAGTGAAAACTACACTTGAGATCAAGCATAGCATTTTTTTAGGTGCAACGCATTTCTAGACTGCCTCAGGGGAACTCATCAAAATCCACTAACTCGTAGGCCCCTTTTGCAAGGACTCGCTTGACAATCTATGAACCTAACCACATGGGTTGAAACTTCCCTGAACCTAACTTATCAGACTCCTGGTCATACAACAGGACAAGGTCTCCTTCCGAGAAGGAACGAGGCTTGAAACTCTTGTCATCCTGCGTCTTGATGCGTATTTTATGAGCTTCGTTAGCTATAGAAGCATCACGTTGAGTTTCATATAAACAATTTATATGTAAAATTCGCTCCTCCTCTACGAAAGTGGCAGGAAGAAGTCTGATAGCTAGTTTTAATCATAGAATTTCACATTCAATTAGGAGGGTAGCTTCCAGACCATACACCAATTGAAAGGGTATAAATATGGTAGTTTTCCTGACTAAGGTTTGGTATGCCCAAAAAGTAGTGTAAATAAGAAAATGATAGTTCAATTTGTAGACTCCTACCATGCGTTGAAGCATCTTCTTAAGAAATGTGTTGACGGCCTCAAACTATCCATTAGCCTAGGGATAGTAGGGAATGTAAATTTCATGTGAAAGTCCCAACTTAGCAGTTAGTTTGGTCATCATATGATTCCATAAATGTTTTTTGTGATCCATAACTATTGCTTATGGAACACCAAGTCGTGTGAAGACGTGGTTGAAAAATAAGTATGTAGTTGTTTCACCAGTATTGTTAAATGTAGGCATCGCTTTGCCCCACTTAGTAAAGTAGTCAATAGAAACAATAATATAACCATGCCCCCCAGTCAAGTGAGGGTTACATGTCATGAAGTCAGTACCCCCTTTCTCAAAGGGACTAATGGGATGCATAGAAGGCTCAACAAAACTAGGTAAATAGACATCACTGAGATTACCCTCAATGGAATTAGGTAAGGAGGAATGATGGTGATGTTCATCCCATGGCGCATCATCTGACATCATGATCTCCATGATGCTTTCATCAGTAGGGAATACACACGAGAAAGGATCGAAAGATGTATCATAATCCAATGATCTATCTACCCAATTAAATGAATCAAAAGAGGAAACCGCACGAGTTGAATAAATGGCTTCATAATCTAGCTCAATGGACTTAGCGGCATTCAGTCGCCAAAATTTCGGATGTCAATTTCATCTAGTACAATCCACGAATCAGTCAGGATAGTAGAAGACGACATCATGTTCATACAGGCTACTGAAGATGATTTGTTGAGAAGAACTGGAGGAGGTAGTGAAAGGTCCCCATAAGCGAAGAATTCTTCAAAAACGCAACTTCGACATGCTGATATCACTATAGGGTTTCCCCCACAAGAGGGACACTTCCAGTAACAAGTGAATCAGAGGCGAAAAATGTAAGCTGGTCTAGGGCAACAATATTGCCTTTATGAGGAAAGGAAATCCTATGGAAGTAAGTCGAGACGATAGCAACCATGGCACAAACCCATGTACATCCTAATAGAATATTGTAATCGAGAGGTTCGTCAATAACTTTGAATTCTATGGACGTAGTTTTTCCCCCTAATTCAACTTGCAGGGAGTTCAAAATCCCACAAGGTTTATATGCTATCCCATCAAAGGAGTTCAATGTGGTAGGTGACTGACTCAGTTGACGAGAACGAATCGCCTTCTAGCAAGACATGGACATAATGCAAGTCGAGGCTCCCTCATCCATGATAGAATGATGAATATTCTTACCACAGACGACAACTTCGAATATAAAAGCTAACTGAGATGGAAGTTGAGGGGTATAGTTTTCATGAGAGAAAACAAAAAGGTTGGAATCCAATGGATCCACACATCCGATAGTTGAAAGTAAAGCCCTCTTTTAGGAAGGGTAGTTCTGCAACACCTAAAGATTCAACATAGTCGATGGAGACTGAGCCAAATATTCAACTATGTTATAATTTTGAGCAACTCTTGCATGAGGGTTGAAAGCTAACTTATGAATAACGCCCTTTGGAATTTTAATGGTAAATTTGGTTGGAATCGATGGCGGAGTGGGATCTAACGAGGATGGTGTTGAACTGTTAGGTTGATTAGTATCCTACCCTTTTGGTAGATTCACATTACCATAATCCCTGTTCTGAGTAGCTACCAAAACATCATATCTCAGCTTTGAAGAGGAAAGCATCAAAACTGTGTTAAAGGAAGATGGGCCCCGAGCAACCATATGAGTCTCTTGATTAGGAAACGGGTTATTCAACACTTCAGGAGAAGTGGAGGACTTAAGAAATTGATTCACTTTAGTGTGGTGAGGACAATCACATGTAAATTGCTCCTCATTACAAATTAAGCAATGATATCGAGGCTTTTGTTTCTCATCAAAAGACTGATTTGTTTGTTTATCCTGCGAAGAGGGATCTTTCTTTTTCTTACCATTTCCTTTCTTCTTACTTCCAGGTTGTTATTGAGACTTGCCTTTATCAGATGAAACGACATTTATCTCGGAAGTAGAAGCTGCAGGAGGGTGGGATCGAGGGTTTTGAGCAAATGCGGGTGGAGCAATACCAGATGGTTTACTCGTCATTTTCGTGCTAATAGAACCAATAATGCCATCAAAATCATGAGATTATTTACCAAACATAAGAGGAGAAACAATATTCGAAGGTCTCGGAGCATTTGGTATCTTATCGTAGAGTGTATTGGATTGGGTATAACCAAATCCAAATATTGCGCATGAGAAATTACTTGATCTTCAGTCACGACTCCACCTTTGGCCACATCTTTTGTTATAGGTGCCAACGGAGATTTGGTAAACCATTCCGCAACCACTTGATCAGGAACATAAGTTTTGACCAACCGGTAATGACCTCTCCACTCATGAATTTGATCTGAAATGTGAGTGGAATTTGATTGTTTGAATTTGGTTAAGAGGTTCGTTCTAGTTTCGTATCTGATGGGCAACTGGAAATGTGTGAGGAAGGTTGTGGATAAGGTGTTCAAATCATGGAATGAAGCTCTGGTAACTCAATATACCATTTAGCAACAGTACCCGTAAGTGTTCTTTGGAAAATACAAAGTTGAATAGAATCATCATTAAGTGAGTTTAATGAACACCATAGATGATATGTCATGACATGCATCAACGGGTCTTCTTCTATATTCCCAGTGAATTTAGGGATATAGGAAGGGAATTTAGTAGGAATAATCAACCACCAAGGAAAATGAGCAATGGGGTCATTGGTGAGTCGAGTCAAATCTAGCAACTCGAGAGTGGCCAGAAAAAGGAATATGTTGATTAAAGTTCAGTGGGGGATGACCTAGATATGAAGGAATAGCCTGGAAAACAGGCACTTGCATTCCTAAATAAGGAGGGTTCTGGTAATAATAAACCTGGTTACCAGAATAAGGAGGATTTTGATAACCAGAACACAAGTGCCCTTGTTGACCAGCCCCAGGATAACCATGAATTTGTTGGCCTTTAAAAATCACCTAAGGAATACACTTATAAGGTCTATATTATTACCTGATGGGAGTTTGCATTCTCCCATGATAAAGAGGGTTCAATTGATGTTGTGTCATGTCGTACACAGTTTTTCCTACTAGAATTTGAGGAATACCTTGTGCAATCAATTGAGATTGTAAAGGAACTTGTAAAGTATGAGTAAGTGGAACCTGAGAGGTACCAGATACTAAAGGAATGGGTTGAGATGTGATCACAACCTATATAGGTTGAGTCACATGAATTTGAGCTTGTTGAGGTATAGATAGAGGAATAGGAACTTGAGATGAAGATGACAGAGTTTGGGAAACAAATAATGAACACAACATCGAACGAGGTTGAACGGGCAAATTAGGTTCCTAAACACTAGCAGTCATCCGAGGATAACGAGGACTATAATAAGGTTGGTTACCAATTTGAGGTATAACAACAACATGTTTACCCCCTGCCAAAGGAGGGGATGATGGCGGCAACTTCCCCCCTTGTGGAGGGTACCCAACATAAGGATAGTTAGGTTGTTGAAGAAGAACTTTCCCACTAACATAAGGGCCATCCTATTGTTCAATTGTCGGTGTAGGAGGAGGAGGACCAGGTTGAGTAGCACTCATAAGAGCAACACCAGATAGAATTACCGAACTGGATGACATGGGGGATGTCCATAAATTATAAGATGCACCAGAGAAGGTACTATATAAGGACTAATAACCTAGTGGGATGGACGGGCCACCATACATATGTGCCTTAGGTGATGTCAAAACATAGATGTGGAAGTGAAATTTGAAGTCTCAACCATAGTGGTAGATGCAAGTTGGAAAGCCATATCGGTTCGAGTCATGGTCAATAATCCCAATCTGAATTGTCCCGTGAAATTCATGGGTAAGTCAAAAGAACCAGGTAAAGTATTTTGTTCAGGAGGTGGATGAGGAGGAAGAGGATGGGTTGGATAAAGGAAAAGTCCCTCCAAATGAGTATAAGGACAAGGCTCTTCTTGTGGGATCTCCTCGATACTCACAAGTCCAAGTGGAAGCAGTTCACTTTCGGGGTTGAGATATATAGTAGGCGGATCTGTCAATTTCACCGAAAAGAGTAGATGTAATATTGGGTTCGTTACTCAAGGGGACAGATTATTCTGGTTGATCATATTCATGAAGAGGACCAAAAGTAGTTCCCGAGTTTCCTGATTCGGTAGTATGTGTTCTTTTATGCTTCTGACGATGGTCAGGAGTAGCCTCTAGTGGAAGAGGAGGCTTATTTTGCATTCTAAGTGAACGACAGATTTGGGGATATTGTTGCTCCACATTGGATAGTATATTTTATTAACACAAAAAAAGAAATAAATCAAAAAGAGGGTAATCTAGATATAAGGGATTACCAAGCAACCATGAATTGCAATATACACCTTGGCACACCAAGGACTTAACGTACGGAAGCCAATCTCCACGAAAGTTGTGTTTGGTGTATCACGGTTTACAAGGTAGCAGACTCGGTTACCTATGGATGGATAGCAACCTATTGGGAACTCCCAAAATATACGTGACGGTACGTGGGAGTGGAGTCCTTAGTAGTGTTGTCTAATGTGTAATTGTTTGAGAGAGCATTCCCATGTAATTTACGTGCATGGAGCACCACCAATTTACTTGAAGGTACATGGAGTATGATCCTATACACTCACACACATGGAACAGGATTTCACCCCCGGGATGCAACACTAGAAAATAACGACAACTCCTACGTTTAACGACGCCAAACACATATTTATTCTAGACCTCCATGTGTTTGTGTTTGTGTTTGTGTTTGTGTTTGTGTTTGTGTTTGTGTTTGTGTTTGTCTTAATGTTATAAATTAATTTTATGTTGATTCAGTCAATTTTAAGTTGATCTTGAATTAAGTTTCATTTTTATGGCTCACCACGAATACACCTGAATTCCCTAAAATGCAAATCTAGCATGAGGAAATGGAATATTTCTCTTCAATGAAAATTCAACTAAGGAAGGGAAGAGACAAACAATATGCAGCATATAAAATGCTACAAACAAGATGCTCAATACAATTCACTTTTCATGTAATTGTTCCTAAATCAATATAGATGCAAAAAACCTAAATGTGAATGCAATATTTTTTCTTTTCACCACAATTAATTTTTGAAAATGAGGAAAACTAAGATGTAAACTCTAATCATTGATTCAAATTCACTTTTCAAAATGAGGACTAGAACAACAATTCATCCAAGCGATCAATGATCAAACGAAACAAGTTTACAAGCCACCTAATGATACGAACAAAGAAAAATCAAAACCAATTCTTACCAAAGCAAATCAAACCCAAGTGAAAACCAAATGGAGGCTTCATAGAGACCACAAGACACTCAAGACTCAGGGAAGATTAGTTGGAAGTAGGATGATCAAATCAACACTGAGTGAACAAGGAAAAATTTGTGCAAAAACAGCGATCAACACAGGTGCAGAAGAAGCACTAGTGCTTTACAACATAGGCATAGAGAAGGCCCAGGTGGGTTGCAACACAAGCACAAAGAGGACCCAGGTGGGGTGCAACACTTTGTCAATAGACCAGAGGATTTTTGGTCCTAGGAAAGAGGATTCTCACACAAAAATTGCAAACAAGACTCAATGCAATCACTCCCTAAGTCTCTTCTTAGTTGGTTAAAGCAGCAACTGTCTATGATAGAGGTAAATCAAACACAATGGACAAATAAACCACCAAGGGAATACATCGTTCCCTAGTGGAGTCGCCAATTTTTTATATGGAGTTTATGACTGTGGACAAAAATATCTCCCCAAGGTTTGGTGGCTAACCTAGAACAACAGAATGACAAAGGACATGATGTTTTCCTTAAAGTAAGTAAATGAGCGGAAGAAACTTACTTGGAATCTATCATATGTTTCACTCCTTTGGCTAGAATGCTCCAATCCTAGCTCCAACTACCAAAATTAGAACCTACATAACCATTCACAACAAGCTAAGAAACTATGAGATATATGTAGAATTATTGAAATATATGAAATAATGACATCACATATAGGAAAACAAAATAACTCTTTGTATTGATATAAATGGGGTGAGTTACAACCATAAATAGGTGTTGATCTTATGTAATATTCCTAACCTGGAATGAACCACAAACCCCAGCAAAAACTCCAACCAAATATGTGCAAATGATATAATAACCCAGAAGTGATAAAATAACAGTGGAACAACATATAAAAATGTAAACCGGAAATATAAGCAGATACACAAGAAATGTAGCGAGAAATGCTAAGCCATTTTATTATACTGAGCAATAAATGAGTACAAGAGGTGATTAGACAGATGGCACCACGACTTGCACAAGGCAAGTGAAGAAATACTCTCAGAATGACAAGAATGGCTTCTCTGCGTGGATGTTGTTGTTATGCTACTGCTACTCCTAGAACACAAATGATGATTTGGGGCTGCTCCCCTCCGCAGAAAAAGCTGAAACTTTGGATTCGGGCTCTACTCAAGAAACTTAGAAAAACGCAGAAAGCTTTCTTGGAATGGCCTCACACTGATCTGCGTCCTAGCTGCTGGAAAATTGTCGTGCTACTATTGCTGCTAGAAATCGAGTAAGGATTTGGGGCTACTCCCCTCCTCAGAAAAGGCTTAAACTCTGGAATCAGACTCTACTCAAAAAACCCAGAAAGCTTTTCTGAAATGGCCGACCCCCAAAAATCACCCCCTTGGGGTTCTGCGCAATTCCTCAAAGAGGCTAATGAAACAGCTGCTGAAATGCTGATGAAACTGCTTCTAAAATGCTGATGAATCTACTGCTAGAATGCCAATGGAAATACCTTGCCCAAGCAGGCACTCGAAGTCCCCCAGGGCTAAGGGTGAGATCTCCGAACAGAGACACTTAATGCACTAAACAGTGTTGCAGACTAGCTAAACAGCGAGTGTGCTTTAAGTCAAAATGACTATCACAAATGCTCATAACTAGAATGATCAAAATGAGGGGGCTCCTCTCTCCTTTATAGCTTTTGCCTCTCTCAATCCCAAGGCTCACCTCCTCCTGTGTGATTCCTCTCTTGCCACGTGTTTCTTCCCTCCTACGTAGTCCCTCCATGTGTCTACGTGGGCTCCATTTCTATGTCCCCCTTTGGCCCCCTTGGCTCCCCTCTAAGTCACAACGTTGTGCTACTAGGAAGTGACTTTTTATTCTAAAAGTGAGTTATGTCCCCTGTCCTCACTTTTTTTATTTACAAATAACTATAGAAGGCAAAAATTGAACAAAATCGAATATTCCAATTAGCCATGGCTAATTAGGAATATTACAGTCTCCCCCGGAAAAATGTTGCTTGTCCTCAAGCAACTGAAGTGATGGATGCTACAAGATCTTCTCACTCTCCCAAGTGGCATCCTCATCCGGCAAATTCTTCCACCTCACCAAGAATTCCCGGATCGTCCTACTCTGTAGTTGCCTCTCCCTGGTATCAATGATAGCCTCCGGCTACAATACCAAATGCCCCTCATAATCCATGGGTGGTAGCTCATCTGTCACTGTCACCTACTGCCTCAATTCCTTCTTCAGGCATGATACATGAAAAATGTTATGAATCTTGTTGCCTTGGGGCAGCTCCAACTCATATGCAACCTGTCCAATCATGCGTATCACCCTGTATGGCCCATAAAACGGGGCTTGAGCTTCTCAGCCCCCTTTTTCTTCAGTGACGACTGTCGATATGGCTGTAATCGTAGGTAGACCATGTCCCCTACATTGAACTACCTCTCCACCCGACCCCTGTCGACATACAGCTTCTGTTGGTTCTGTGTTGTAGCCATGTTATCCTTGAGAGCTCGGAGGATATCCTGACTCTCTTGGATCCAAATCTTGGCTCTAGGAGCCCTGCTATCACCAAACATCACGTCAACAAAAGATAAAGGATGATACCCATATAAGGCATAGAATAGTGGCATATCAATGGACATGTGATGTGAAGTATTGTAGCAGTGCTCCCCCAGATGCAGCCATTTCAGCCATGCTCGCTGCTGCCCATTGACATAGTTATGCAAGTAGCCCTCCAGCCACTTGTTAACTATCTCTGTCTGCCCATCTGTCTGTGGGTGATAACTGGTACTCAGTGTCAACTCCGTCCCCACCAACCAGAAAAGCTCCTGCCAAAACCCGCCCTTGAAATGGTTGTCCCTGTCACTGACGACGGTCTTAGGAAGACCGTGTAGCCTGAAGATCTCTCTGAAGAACAGCTAGACCACCTGTGTTGTTGTATAGTGTGCCGATATGGAAAACAAATGTGTGTACTTTATCAGTTGATCAACGATGACAAAGATACAATCCTTGCCCTGTACCATGGGCAACCCTGTGATGAAGTCCATCGAAATACTCTCCCATTTTCCCTCCGGAATGGGAAGAGGTTGCAATAAACCCGCGGGATGGCTCATATCTCCCTTGTTCCTCTGGTAAACATCGCACTCTCAGATGTGCTGGAGTACGTCCTCCTTGGGGCCCTTCCATGATAACCTCTCTCTAATGGCCCTGTAGGTTTTGGTAAACCCTTGATCTCCTACCAAAGGTGAATCATGTGATGCCTAGAGTATCTTCTTCTTGAGCTGAGACCCCTCAGTCAAGAAGATCCGATCCCTGTAATAGATGATCTCATCGACCACGCTGTACCTGTCATCTGCCACCTTCCCATCCAGGGCCTCACATGCAAACCCGTCCTTGGAGTATCTACTTAGAGTCAAGCCCTCCAATCTGTATCCAAGCTCATAAGAGACAATGTGTCTGGTCTACGTGAAAGGGCATCTGCTACCACGTTGTTCTTACCCTTTACATACTCAATGTCAAATTCATATGCTTGGATCTTACTGATCCACTTCTGCTGCCTCTCCTGTAGCTCCTTCTGCTCCAAAAAAAATTTGAGGTTGTTGTGATCAGTCCTCACCCTGTAGTCAATGCACATCCTCAATGTACCACCCTTCTTCTTCACCAACACCACAGAAGAAGCAAAAGGACTCGTACTCGGTCAAATGTGCCCAAGAGCCAGCAACTCCTGGATAGCCCGCTCAATCTCATCTCGATAGGCCTTGGGGTGCCTATAGGGGGTGGTGATCACTGCCTAGATGCCCTGCTCAAGCTCGATAGTGTGCTCAAACCCCTTGTCCGGTGGCTTTCCGGGTGGAATCTCCCCAAACACTATGGCATACCAGTCAAGGATGGACTGTATCTCCAGATGTATCGTCTGCCCTGTAGTCCCTACCTCTGATGCACGCAGCTCTATTTCCCACTCTATGTCTCCCTTTCGGAAGACTACCTCCATCCGATGAGCCGAAACATTCTGAGGCGGATATGTGTGATGTCCCCATATCTTCTCATGCCTCCCTGTCTTCTCATCATCCCACTCCATCTCCAAGGTCTTCCAATCTGTTGTGACCTTCCCTAGAGTGATGAGCCACTGAACACCTAGTATCATGTTGGTGTCCAGAATATCGACCATGAAAAAGTGGTCAATCAATGTGTAGGTGCCCATTGTCACTGATAGATCTGGAACATAACGAGCACACATCATAGTCTGATCTCCTGGGAGCAAACTGAAAACCCATCGAAGCTCTCTGTCTGTATACCTCTCCGCTCAACCATCTGTGCATCGATGAAGTTGTGGGTGGCCCCATTGTCAACCAAAACTGATACGCACTAGCCACGTACTGTCCCTCATACGTGTAGCATCAGATACTTGGGAACTCCTCGCAAACGCTGCAAGGGCCCCTCCAGTGGGTGCAAAATATGCACCACTTGCTGTTGGTGGTGGAGGTGGCATAGGTCCCTGTATGGCATGGCTATATCCTGCCTCCACATCCTCCTTGTCATCCTCTTCTCCACTGCTCTCAGAGAAGACCTCAATAAAATGTGCTCTGCCAGCAGCACATCTATGTCCTAGTGCCCATGGCTCCCGACAAGTGAAGCACAACCGCTTCTTTTCAGCCCCCTCCTGGCATCGTCGTCAAGCTATACTCGTCCTGGATTCCCATTTGGATGAGGAATCCTCACATCCTTCCCCTTAGACTGGAAAGTCTGTCTCTGGGGCTAAGGTGTCCGGGTCCTGGGTAAGACATCCTGTAAGTCCCGGGTCCTACTGATAGCGTCCTGGAGTGTGGCTGGTTTAGTGGATTGGACTAAACCTCGAAGTGGCTCTACTAACCCCTCAACATACATATAGATCCTCCGTGTCGTGGATAGGTCTGGCACCATCACGGAGATCCTCAAGAAATCTGAAATGTAAGTCTCTGGACTCCCTATCTGTTTGAGCCTCGTCAACTCAACGAAATGTTGCTCTAGATCCCTTCGATCAAATCGCTCCATCAGCCACCTTGTAAACTCAGCATATGTCGTCACTGTGGAGTGCCCTAGTGTAACCATCCCATGAAACCACCAACCCTAGGCCTCACCATCCAAATGCAATGTTGCCACCTTGATGGCCTCTATCTCTGACATCTGGTTAAGCTGGAAATAAATGTCCAACTTCTCCACCCAAGACTTTGTCGAACTATTTGATGAACCATCAAACAGAGGCAAGTGGAATCTACTCACTGCACAGTGGGTGTCACCATCATGGTAATATCGGTACCCTCTATGATGATCGTGGGGTCTGCTATCCCGCTGGAGTTGAACAAAATCTTTGAATGAGAGGGCTTCCCTGAACTCCTGCCCATAGGCATGGTACTCTGCAAAATAATCACCCATATGCCCGGGCTCTGCCTCCTGCTGGGTTGTGGCCCCTGTGTCTGCTCCTAATAAAGTGGGCATGGTAGAGCGTGTAGGGGCATGTGAGGCCACCTACTGCGCAGTATCACGCTGCTCTGGAAAACTCGTGGTCTCTCATGCTATCTGGCCTCTACTGTCGTGAATCTTTGCCCCATCACCTCAATCTGCCTCGACAGATCCTGCACTAATTTGAGGAGCATATCCACAAATCTCTTCCCGTCCTCGTCTGTCATTTGCTCTCCATCCACTACTGGCTCTCTCTCTCTGTAGGTATTCTCCAACCTATGCCCAGTGTCTCTGTATCTCTGACCTCTGTAACAGATATAGGGTTTTCCCCTGGTGTCATAGATTGCTAGCTCCACAGGCTGAGCAGATCTATGCTCTGATACCACTGTAATATTCCTAACCCGGAATGAACCACAAACCCCAGCAAAAACTCCAACCAAATATGTGCAAACGATATAATAACCCAAAAGTGATAAAATAACAGTGGAACGGCATATAATAATGTAAACCAGAAATATAAGAAGATACAAAAGAAATGCAGCGAGAAATGCGAAGCCATTTTATTATACTGAGCAATAAATGAGTGCAAGAGGTGATTATACAAATGGCACCACGACTTGCATAAGGCAAGTGAAGAAATACTCTCAGAATGACAAGAATGGCCTGTCTGCGTGGATGTTGCTGCTACGCTGCTGCTACTACAAGAAAACAAATGATGATTTGGGGCTGCTCCCCTCCTTGGAAAAAGCTGAAACTTTGGACTCAGGCCCTACTCAAGAAACCTAGAAAAACCCAGAAATCTTTCCTGGAATGGCCTCACACTGATCTACGTCCCAGCTGCTGGAAAACTGTTGTGCTACTGCTGCTACTGGAAATCGAATGAGGATTTGGGGCTTCTCCCCTCCTCAGAAAAGGTTGAAACTATGGAACCGGACTCTACTCAAAAAATCGAGAAAAACCCATAAATCTTTTCTGAAATGGTCGGCCCCCGAAAATCACCCCCTTGGGGTTCTGCGCAATTCCTTAAAGACATTGATGAAATTGCTGCTGAAATGCTAATGAAATTGCTGCTGAAATGCTGATGAATCTCCTACTGGAATGCCAATGGAAATACCTTGCCCGAGCAGGCACTCGAAGTCCCTCGGAGCTAAGGGTGAGATCTCCGAACGGAGACACTCAATGCACTAAACAGTGTTGCAAACTAGCTAAACATCCAGCGTGCTCTAAGTCGAAATGACTATCACAAATGCTCATAACCAGAATGATCAAAATGATGGGGCTCCTCTCTCCTTTATAGCTTTTGCCTCTCTCAATCCCAAGGCTCGCCTCCTCTTGTGTGATTCCTCTCTTGCCACGTGTTTCTTCCCTCCTGTGCAGTCCCTCCATGTGTCTGCGTGGGCTCCATTTCTGTGTCCCCCTTTGGCCCCCTTGGCTCCCCTCTAAGTCACAACGTTTTGCTACTAGGAAGTGACTTTTTATTCTAAAAGTGAGTTATGTCCCCCGTCCTCACTTTTTTTATTTACAAATAACTATAGAAGGCAAAAATTGAACAAAATTGAATATTCCAATTAGCCATGGCTAATTAGGAATATTACATCTTGTAGAAGATCTCCTCCGAGTTGTTGACTTGTCCTTCCTTAGTCACAAAAGTGTACTTCTAATCACCCTAAATTCATGAAGGGACAACTCTCACAATAGTAGGATAAGGGTAGAATCGCTCTCCAAAATCCAACCCCTTGCATATGGAAGAATGTACATATATACAGGAGTGAGGTAAGTTGGGAGTTCTTATCCTTTTACCAATATTGGGATTGAGATCCACTCTTGATGGGAAGATGAGATCTAAGGATAAGGGATGGAAACTCCAAGGTAGGATAGGATAGGATTCGAAAGTTTTATCAAGGTAAATGGTTGCAACAAATCCTGGAAGCTTCTGGAAATGGAGGCTTCGGGATTCTCTCTCTTTTTCCAGAATTTCTAGAACCATCACAAGTGTAAGGAGAGCAACTTGTAGGTGATCAACGCAGGTCACAGTGGAGAAACCTATAGGTGGACGTTGTCCAACAAGAGCACAAGGTGTGTTGATCCTAGAACTAGCTCAGATGATGCAGTTCAAGGAAAAAATTGTGGGGAATGAGAGAGTCATGCATACGGATTTGTTCAAAGGTTATTTAAAGCAGGGATAGGATGTGAATGATCCTAATAGGAGGTTGATTGATCAAATGAGACAAAATATCCTATAACACAAGGATCGAAAACTATATCACCAACTTGGGCTTCACCAAAATTGAAGCAGATGAAAACCTTTATCACATCGTGGTAGAAGGTAAATTATTGATTATTGTGTTATATGTCGATGGCTTGATCCTTACTGGTGATGAGAAGCTAATTAGATCTTACAAGGAGGATCTTGCAAGAGAGTTTTAAATGAGGGACATGGGACTCCTGCATTATTTCCTTGGTTTGAAAGTATGGCAAGGAGATGGGGAACTATTTGTCTATCAAGGCAAGTATGCTAATGAGTTACTGAAGAAATTATAAATGGAGAGTAGCAAACTCATGGACACTCCTCTAGCAAGTAACTGGAGGAAAGAGGATGCCACTTCGGGTGACGACGTGGAGACTACCATTTACAGGCAACTTGTGGGTTCACTTATGTATTTGGTGAACACACGACTGGACATATGTTTTGCAGTTAACCATCTTAGTCAAGCCAACCAAAATGTATTGGAAGGCAGCAAAGCATCTATTGGGATACCTTAGAGGCACTACTCAGTTTGGTCTTTGGTACAGACAGACAAAGGGAGTGAAGTTGCTAGGATTCACATATGCAAATTGGGTGGTGAGTCCATCAAACAAGAAGAGCACTTCAGGAGTAATTTTCAGTGTTGGGTCAGCAGCAATTTCTTGGTACAGCAGGAAGCAAAGATCTTTGGCACTCAACTCAGCAGAAGCAGAGTACATGGATGCAATTCAAGCAGCATGTGAGACTATCTAGATGAGAAAGATTATTGTTGGGTTATTTGGTCAAAAGATGGATCCTAAAGTGATTTACTATTACAATCATAGTTGTATCAAAATATCTGAGAATCCAGTATTTCATGATCGATCCAAGCATATTGATATATGGTATCACCATCTACAAGATAGTGTGCAGAAACAGATTATGTTGTTGTAATACATTCCAATATAGGAACAAGATACAGATATTTTGACAAAGGATTTGTTAAGAGGAAAATTCAAGTTCCATAGAAGCAGGATCGGGGTATCTCATAATCCCTTTCTTGCTGAGAGTGAGTGGTTAAAACGCTGCAAAAAAATCTAGTTTTGACTTTACCTTGGTCAAACTAGATTAAATTTTGAATTCCAATTTTAGCAAAATAATTGGAGGTAGTTAACTAAGGTGACATGGATTTTTTCACTCAATTAAATCAATAAATTCAAGTTAGAGGCACTTTATTTTAGTTCTACATGATTCATTGCTAATTTGTAGGAATCTATTTCAGTTAATTTGAGTTATTGTCAATTTAACTAGTTCTCACTTTTAGAAGAACTAGTGGAGGTCAAGTTGTGAGTGTGTAACTTTTTCCACATTGAGTGATCATCCAATTAACTGATCAATTAGCCCAAAATAATTGTTGCATGCAGAGAATTTGAGTTACCTGGTTGAGATTGGAGTTCGAGGAAGTGTACTATCAATTGTAAACTAATCCAAGTTGTACAGGTGGTGCATGTAGTCAAAGGATTTCCCTATGGTAATTGTGAAATTCCTTGATTTGAAATTCCTAAATAATAGGGGGGAATTCCCAAGGGAACTGCGTAAGGAAATAGGAGCTTGGAGGCTTGAAATTTTGGCTAAGTATTGGCCAAGGTTAGTGAGTCAGGCAGAGGATAGTATATACATGTGCACGTTGAGCTCAAGCTTGAGTAGAGCATGTTATATTCATCTAGATTATTTTATTAATGCAATACATATAGTAAGGGATTTTGAGAAATTGATTTCCCCTAGATAAATATTTGTGTATGTGTGTTGAATTTTGATGCATGTTAATGTTTTGTTGTCTCGATCGTGAATTTACTTCCACGGATAAGTAGAGTAGCTTCTAGTCTTGTGATTTAGAAAATTTCATGAGCAATTTAGAATCTACACATTAATTTCTACAATATAAAGTAAAAGATAAAATATCCTTTGTAACTTTTGTTTCATTTAATCCCTTCATTAATTTGTAGATTTTGGAGAATTTTAGATCACTACCTTTTATACTTTTGTTATGCTTTCTACTCCTCTTGCAAAATGATAATAAAAATTTCTTAGATAGGTTAGACGCATGGTAATGTTATATTATTATATTTCAAAATTATTATTTATAAAATTTTCATTAAAATAATAATAATAATAATTATAATTTAAGGTTGTAATCTAGTTAGATGTCAAAATGATGTATGAGATCATTTTGTTTATGAGATAAGGGATGTATTTGTTGGTATGGTGTATATTATGCTTAGAAAAATGATTTCTAATATTATATTTGTTATTTTTGTAACGTTGTCCTCCCACATTTATCCAAGCTAACTGACCCACTGGGGAAAACATGTAACGAGAGGCCACCATGATGTGATTACAGTTAAGGAAATGGAACTGACAAAACAAAACCATTTTGACCTTTGAAACATAATATAGAACCTTCAAGAGCCAACCAACCGTTCCAGGTCACTAACCCCTGAGACAACTTGACATTTGACTGATCTGGAACCCATAAAAATCTCCCATGACAAGCCCTTGCATGTGACTGAGACCTTCCAATCACTCCCACAACAAGGCCTGCCAGTGACAGTGGAATTTTTCAGGCAATTATGTGCCAGCGACCCTGGATTCTAAGCCACTTTTTCAAGGCGAGGTCTTAGGCCACTGCCCAGAACTTCATGAAACTTTTAGAAATGATAATGGAATAAGGTTGATAATTAAATCATTGGTAGAAGTACTTGATCTGACCCCTACTATACATGCTGGGAATTTCATCAAACATATCACAAATAAGTAATCTACAAGTCATAACAACATATTTGAGCATAGGGGTCTCATACTTATCTGATATTTGTAAAGAAGCATTTCTTTCTTATCACAATAGTTGCATTATCATCTATTAGGTCATATGATCATTATACATTCATTTGCTAATCAAAACATGATTAGATCCATACATCAAGTCTTTCATAAAGCCTACTCATAACCAACATATAGCCAACATGAATAACAAGGATACAACAGCCATAAGAATCATATATGAACCAATACATTTACACATGTAATACCGAGGAGAAAGAACTCTTATTAATGAATGCAAAAGCCAACCAGGTATGGGACTTCCATGAACCACCCAACCATAGATTGGGTTGAACCAAATCTTTCTTTCATCCAATCATCCTCATGCCATATTCCAAGCATGACTGTGGGACTCACAACAAAACCAATCCAATTTTCCTCAAGGTTTATCGCAATCCCCACTAGATCACTAGGCCTTAAACAAGCATGGATTTGTCCAAATCTCTCCACCTATACCATGAGGAATTTTCCTGCCTCCTAGTCTCTAGGATTTGCCATATATCTTGCTATTCATCGGTTAAGGATTCCTACTCCTAATTGAGACTCCACCCTCCAGGCTTTATTGTATATCACGTCATACATCGGTCGAGGATTCCTTGCCCTAATCGAGGGCACACGCCTCTAGGCTTTACCGCATATCCCGTCATTCATTGGTCGAGGATTCTTAGGCCCGCCGAGGTACACAAAGTCTGGATTTACTGCAATCCCACCTTCTCCAGTCTAGGGATTCCTAGGCCTTGTGTTCTTCTTCAAAGACCACCTCACTTGGTTTCGGAACCATCTGATAATCCAGCTTAACCAAATAAAAGAGAACCCATTACACCATGGCTATCTGAAAATGGAAAGGCAGGGCTGAAAATCATTGTCACACCTGGAAAAAACCATACCAATGACAGGAGGAGAACTAAGTGCACATATGAATGTACCATGCATGCCAAATCTAGCAAGGAAACCACACAAGCAAATTGATACCTACAAGTAATCATGTTGTAGTCACTTGATCCTGCTCTTCTTTGCTAGATCTTTACTTCCCTTTGCCTTCTTTGTCCTTCCTTTGATTTCCTTGATCTAATGCTAGAGTGCTACAAGAATGCTCTAAGTGTCCAAGAGTGAGAGAGAGAGAGAATAGAGAGAGAGCTCCAAAACTGAACTGACAAAAAGGTACCAACTCATCCTCAAAAGCCTTTTTATTAATGAGGCCTCTATTTTCTTCAATTTTCCATTATTTTCCTTCATTTTCCTCCTCACATGCAACCTGCGACCTTTCACGTTCCTTTTCTCCTAATTTCCATTATTTTCATAAATAAAATGCCAACTAATGCCTCATGCCTTTCCAAAGCCTTTGCCTTTGCCAATTTCCTTAGCCATAATAAACCAAATGAACACCCACACTAGGATGTTTTGCCCAACATTAAGCTTGGAATACGTGTCCCATGAAATTGGTTATTATTTTTCCTTTATTAACTTTATTACATGGAATTTTGACCAGGGTTATCACAATTTCAATTTCTAATATATACTTGGGTAAGAAAAAATTAGTAAATAATTGATCTAGAACATGAACCATTATATAATTTCTCATTAGTCTTTGTATTTTATGGGTGGATAAATTAGATGAATTAACTTGTAGGGCCCATTTTAGTTGCAAGTCCAATTTTGGAGATTTGGGGTCCATAACCTTCCAAAGCCATTTGTAGGCATCAAATGGAAATTTTTTGGGACAAAACTTTATGAGCATAGGTTAAAACCCCTCAATTTTATTCTACACATTGAGACATTTCCAACATTGTTAACTTCACCTAAATTGGAGTTCATCTTAGAAATTATGCCTCTTACAAGTTGATCTACTTTAATGAATAACGTGGTACTAAGTGGATACCATGTCAACTGTCATTACTCATGTGTGGGGTTAGGGATGTGTGGACTTTCAAAATGTATCTAATCCAAAAACCTAATTCATGGTTGAATCATGCAAAAACCCTAACACTCGATGACTATGAGACTATGTTAAATATTGGGTTGTCAAGGGGAGAGAGGCTTCCATTCAGTTAGTATTGTACTTGTCCCATTGTTGACTAGAGAATATAGGAGTGGGATTGAGGATAGCATAGGTAGAATATTCTATAGCAATCATTCAGGGCCCAGTGTCAAATAAAACCCCATAATGAGTGCCCCTTTCTTTGATTTTCATTTTCATTATTATAACCAAAGAAAGTAGAGCACAGCATCAACCTCGCCCTCTAGCTAGGTTTCTCTAGTGTTGAGTTTCCTCGGACACACCTTATGCTCATTTGTGTCGATGATGTCTTCATTTTCTTATCCTTTCCTTTTTCTATTCCATTTATTTTCATAAATTGATCAATAATATAGTGCTTATATATTTCAGATCTAAGAAAATAAACTTGCATAATAAAAGACTTCAACATAATATAAGATGTGTTGTGACAAATTTCTGCAATGGAATATCCATGGTAGCTTATATATCATATTAGTATCAGAGCCAAGTTTCTTCAAGGTATCTGTGGAAAGTTACAAGATCCAAGAATTTTCTTAAGAAGAAAGTTGCACAACCCTATCCATGGTAGACGAATCTACTCATAACAACCCTCAAGATATGGTAAAAGAGATATTTATGGGGTTAGAAGAGCAATTCACTAATACCTCTTGCAACATGGTCCCCCTCATGATAGCTCTAGTGAACAAGTTAAAACATTTCAAGGAGGAGGAGGATGGTGGCTTTAACTTAGAAGTTGGATTAGATCAAATATTGGGAGATAATGAAGATATAGAAAAGGAGTCAACAAAGGAGCATGAGAGAGAACAACCAAGTTCTAGGGAGATCAATCCTTCAGAATCCTTGTTTAAAATGGAAGTGATATTTTACATTGAGCCATACCAAGGTGACATTAATGTTATTAAGTTGAATCATTAGTTGTAATAATTATAAGTGCATCTCAATGTCAATAGTACGAGAAGAGTATAAAATTTTATTTTCTCAATTGAAACTAGATAACCATGCACTAATCTGGTTGGAAATCCACATAGAGACACTTAGGCTAGATAATCATTCACTAGTAACTAAGTAGGAAGTGTCTAGTAATAGCCCTGGTTAAAAATATATGTAAAAATATAAAAGACCAGAGTCATGGGACATGTATTCCAAGTTGAATGGTGGGAAAACCATCCTAGTGGGTGTTCATTTGGTTTATTATGGCTAAGGAAATTGGCAAAGGCTTTGGAAAGGAAAAATGGCATTTTGTTTATGAAAATAATGGAAATTAGGAGAAAAGGAAGGTGAAAGGTCACAAGTTGCATGTGAGGAGGAAAATGAAGGAAAATAATGGAAAATGAAGAAAATAGAGGCCTCATTGATAAAAAGACTTCTAAGGATCAGTGGGCAGGCTTGGTCAGTGTATACTTTTGTCAGTTCAGTTTCAAATCTCTCTCTTTATTATCTCTCTCTCATACTCTTGGAAACTTAGAGTTTTCTTGGAACACTCTTGGAGGAGTGTGAAATACTTGGAGTTTTGGAGCAAGAATGCAAAGGAAGAGCAGGAAAGCACAAGAGGAGATCACGATCAAAAACTACAACATGTTTTACTTGGAGTTACCAAGTTGCACGTATGTTTCCTCACTAGATTGGCATGCATGGCATATGCATGTGGTTTATTGGTCATGATATGTCAGTGGCATGAAGGATCTCATTAATTGAAAATGGATTTGCCTAGCCTTGCCATTTCCTGGATATCCATGGCATTGTGGGTTTATTTCTTTGTTTTTATGGTTGGTTCTCATGTTTCCTTTAGCTTGGGTTGAGTTACTAGTTCTTGGAAGCCCTAGTTGGACAAACACTCTAGAAGCCCTGTAACAACTTGGATTGAGTTACTAGTCCTGGAAGACTTGGTTGGAAAAACACTCTGGAAGCCCTTGGTGGGTTGAGTTACTAGTCCTGGAAGCCATGGTTGGACAAACGCTCTGGAAGCCTTAGTTGGAACAAATGCTTTGGATCCCTAGAAGGCTTGGGTTCAGAATCTGGTGATGGTTTTTGATGTCAAACCATGAGGTGGAATCATTATTTGATGGATTGAGGTGGTTGGCCCCTAGAAGCCCTAGATGGTTTTGGTTAATGTGTTTTATGAGATCCCACATTCATGCTTGGAATATGGCATGGGGGTGACTGGCTGAAGAGAGATTTGACTCAGTCATGTCTACGGTCGGGTGGTACGTGGAAGTTCTAGACCTGGTTGTATTTTTCATATGTTAATAAGAACTCTTTCCTCTTGTAAATGATGGGCGTGTACTTGTTATCATGTGATATTAATGGTTGTATTATGATTTTTATGTTGTTGGTTATATGTTGGTTATGAGCATGTTTTATGACAGTGATGATGTATTTCTCTCATCATGTTTTGATTTGTAAATGAATGAATAATGTATATATTGCATAATATATGAAATTGCAGCTAATGATATAAGGGAACAATGCTTCTTAGTGATTCTCAGATAAGTATGAGACCCCTATTCTCAGATATGTTGTTTAAAACTATAGATTACATATTTGTGACATGTTTGACAAAATGCCTATCATGGCTAGTAGGGGTCCAGTCTAATCCTTGTTGATGTTTTTGCAAATGCATCATTGTTATGTTGTGTAAATTCATTTCTGAAATTTTTATTGAGTTATGGGTAGTGACTTGGGCTCTGGGCCGAAAAAATTGGCTCAAATCCTAGAGACGCAGGCAGAACAATAGGAAGAAAAGTCCCTGGATGCATGCATGCCCATGTTGTGGGAGCATCCAAAGCCTCCTAGATGCATGCATTCCCATAACAAGGGATTGTCCGGGGGTTTAATTGTCTAAAACTTCAGTTGGTCTTAGGGGCTAGTTACCTGAGTGGTTAGGATGGCTCTTGGGAGTTCTATTTTGATGTGGAAGGTCTGTATGGTGTCTTTCTTCAATTCCACTTCCTTAACTAACATATAGGGAGTCGAATCATATCATAGTAAATTTTTGTCACATATTTTCCTCGGTTGGTCGGCTACTTAGGTAGATGTGGGAGGAGGGTGTTACAGAGTGGTATCAGAGCATGGTTCACCCCTCGAACTAGATGGGTTGTGCGTTGGTGAGGCATTCATGTCAGTTGCATATTTGTTTCTTGTGTTATAAGACCATGTGTTTGTTACATTCGCATGGTGTTGATCATGGATGTAGTTATGTCGCCATGTGAGGGTTGATGGTGTTGTTGTGGGATGTGTCATCATGAGTGTATGGTTGTATATGCATTTGTTATGCATGTCGATGTCTATATGTTGTTATGCATGCAATTTCATGGTTATGGTAAGTCATACATGCATTGTGAGGTCATTTTATGCAATTAGGTCATCATGATGTTATTGGTATGTTATGATGCTAATGAGTCGATTGAGATAAAGTAGGAGATGCAAACCATCAAAGTGAAGTTGCAGCATTGGAGCTTGAGGCAAGAGCATGTCGACATACAGGTTTGTATGTTGGGCATGCAAGTATGTAGGTTAAGGATTGTTAAATGAATTATGGTTATGTGTATACCTTTCATTCTATTGATTTTATGTTCACATACATGATAGATGTTAGTTGATTAGTGTAGTCATATGCACATGTGTCAGATAGTCATGAATGATATTAACATGTGGTTGTACGAATTTTTGTTGTTGTTTTATGTTAGATAACTTGATGATTATGTTATATGTTGTTGGTGATTATGTTATAGGTTAACTTTTTGTTGTTTTATGATAGTTAGCTTGATGATTAGGTTATAGATTGTTGATGAGCATGATATATAACTTGTTATTGTTATATGTTAATAACTTGATGATTAGGGTTATTACATTAATATCTTGATGCTATATGTATCATGCTAAATTGGATTGGCCTATGCAGATGGTTAGGGTTATGACATTCAGGTATGAGTTTTCTTATGTCGTATATTCGGTGCTTGACTATTGGATTATGTCATCTATTTGGCGTTTGAGTGTTTGGTGTCTATTATGTTGCCTAGTTAATTTATCTAACATGACGCGTTTATAGTTGTTTGAATATTTGATTAATCACATTATATGAGTATGTGTTTATAAGATTGCATCAAGAAATGATCTTGTTTTAAGATGGCTTTACTCACAAATATGTGTTGAGATAGCTAACATGTACTTGAGTGTAATACGTGATAGTTGTAACATTATGTCTAATGACAATGAGTTGACTATGGATTATGACATGATTGTTAGTCTTGGTAAAGGTTGATTTAAAATTAGTAGATATGATGCCTTGATTTTTGGAACGGGTGATTAACATGTGTGAACAGTCGCAGGGCGACATGCTTGGTATTAGCATAACAAGGTAACAATTGATTTGCTTATATATACTTAAAAACTAGGTGAAGTGATAGCATATAGTAAGACTCAATTGTAGCAAGGTAAAAGGTAAAAGAAAGTAATTGGGCAAGAATTCCTTTGGCTATGTTTAGAAACCCTAATTCCAAATGAATGAGTGCTTTGAATATACTAAGTCTTCTTAACCATGATTTGTCTGAAATTATGTGGATATGTACTATATTCGTGGACATGTATTGGAAAGGTATAACACCGGGTGTCTAGTTATAGCTAGATCTGTCAAGGGAATTGAAGTCCCTTGAGACATGGGACAAATGTGTTCAGCTACAAGGCAATGTGCTTGGCATAACAAGGTAAGGTAACTATTATGTTGTTGTGGTTACTTATGCACTGATAATTATGTGTTTATGGTAGTATGATGCAGGTGATTGCATGGAAAAAGAGATTGCCATGAAATCTTAAAGAAGGCTTGGGTTGAGCTTTCCCTAACGCTTTGGGAACCGTGGGGTTAAATTCATGTGTCTATTTCTAGTCTTGTGCTTTTGGTCTTTTGTGATTTAATGAGCTTGATTTTTCATTTTGTTTATGTCTGGTGCAAGGCCTTGCCACTTTGTTGTGGTGTTGTGTTGTTATTGGTTTTCATGGTCTTCTTCTTATTTGTTTCTTGGTCTTGCATTTTATGTTTTGAGTCTTGGGAATTAGCTTGGGAAAGATGAAAGTTAGTGGAGCTCTGGGAGAGTTGTGTGGAACCCAACAGGTAATGAAAGACTCGAATGAAGTTGGCGCATGTGTAAGGGCAACTAAAGGTAAGAGTATGACAGATGACTAAGTTGGTTGGGTCCATTAGTGTAAATGGATGGTGGCAGGACAATCATGGGAAAGCTAACAGAAAGGGTAAAGTAAATGGATTTGAGGTTTCAGATGCCTTGGCTATGTTGGGAACTGGTGTTCTCAATATTGTGCTTGTTGTGCGTGAATAAAGGAAGTTATCTTAACATTGGCCTTATGATATCTGGTAATTATGTTGTGATCATGATTGTTTTATGTTGATGTTTATGTGTATACATGTATGTATGTATGTCCTTGTCTGACAGGGTCACTAGGGATCATTATTGTGGAGGAATGATTACTTATGCAGGTGAATGGCATGAAGAGGTTCTTGGTTTTATGAGGAATCAAGTGGGAAGAGTAGTCATGACAAATATATGAGCTCAGTATCATGTGGATATGAATTGATATTGTATGCTTGTATTATGCCTATGTTTAAGTTATGACAGATATTGTTGAAAGATATATTAGTGGAATGAAAACAATGTGCTTTGTGGCATGTTGTGAGAAGCATGGATAAGACACTGGAAACAAGGCTTCTTGGTAGAGACAGTGTGGTATTGGATATGTGATACTATTGTTGTGCATATGTTGTATATGTTGCATCTGTGATGCTGTGCGCATGCGGCGTTTTGTATATAGTGTGTGTACATGTTGATTATGCAATGTTATGTACAAGGTGGTATGGATAGTGTTGTGTGAATATTGCATATGCATTGTTGGGTATAGATGGTGTTATGTACATGTTGGATATGCGGTGTTGTGTACCTATCGTATTGTGCACATGTTGGATATGCAGCGTTGTGTGCATATGGTGTTGTTCGCATGTTGGATATGTAGTGTTGTGTACATATGATGCTATGTACATGTTGTATATCCAGTGATATTTAAATATGGTGTTGTGTGGATGTTGTACAAGTGGTACTATGTACATATGGTGTTGTGTGAATGATTGTACATGTGATGTTGTGTGCATATGGTGTTGTGTATATGTTGACAAGTGGTGTTGTGTGCAAGTGGTGTTGTGTACATGTCATGCATGTGATGTTTTACATGTGGTATCGTGTACATGTCATGCATGTGGAATTGTGTACATGTGGTATTGTGTACATGATGTACAAGTGGTGCAATGTACATGTGGTGTTGTGTACGTGTTGTGAAAGTGGTGTTGTGTACATGCGATGTTGTGCACACGTTGTGTAGGTGGTGTTGTGTACATGTGGTACTGTGTACATGTTGTACATATGGTATTGGTGTACATGTGGTATTGTGTGCATGTCATGCATGTTGTGTTACAGGCATGTGGAACTATGTATGTGCATTATGTAGTCGTGGTATCATGACATGTGTATTCGTTGTGTTGTTCTCAGTGTACATATATGTATTGTGTTGTACATAGGGTGTAGGTTTCTGTATTGTTGGTGGTGTACACCAGATGTAGGCGTATGTATTTTGTTGTGTTGTACATTGGATGTAGGTGTATGTGTTTTATTTCAAGTTAAGTGCATGTATTACATGTTGTTGTATGTCATGTGTGGTTGTATGTGTGTGATGCACACTATGTGTATGTGAACATGGCTAAGGAGAAGGAACTGGGTGTTTGTTGGGTATGGAAATCGATCCAGTGTGCGTATGGAATAAGGACAAAAGTAGAAGCTAAATATTGATTAAAGGATAAGTATTAGTATTTTATTTCAATTTTATTATGCACATGATTTGTGATTCTAGTCTATGATGATTACATGTGATCTATGATTCTGGTTTATGATGGTTACATGTGATTTATGATTTTGATCTATGATGGTTATGTTTTGAACTAACCTGATGTGATATGTTTATACATGATGATTTGGTCAAAGATGCTAGTTTGACTTGTTGTGACAGTAAATGAACAGAATTGCAAGTGTACCTTATTGACACGCCACTAATGAGTCATGATTTGAAGTTATTTCAATTTATTTTGAATATAATGGAAATTATGTGCCTGGTATAGGAAAGCATGAAATGCCCCGTTGGTTGGTTGAAATTGACAGCAAGCATTAGCAACAATAGCAAAAGGAATTGGAATAAGCAACAGTGTGTTGGTAAAGTATTCAGGAGCAGGGCCATGGTGGGACACTGGTACCCAATAGTGTCTATTGATTTCGATTAGCATATTATGACGAGTATGATTGTTTTAAGGTAGGGATATGCCTTGATTTTTGGACCTTCTGATGTGAGGAAACCTTGTCGAGGGATGGACTGCCCGGGATGGGGGTGCCAATGGAACTTGGGAGGTGTGTGACTACACAGAAGGGGGTGACTAAATTACCCGAGGAATTGTGTAGCAGAGAAGGAAGGTTGGGGATATATATTTTTTGGTCATTAGAATTTCCAGATGGAATCAGATGCACATTGAGAGTGTGCCCTAGAAAAATGAGTTGGTAACTGTTCACTGAGAGGACAAGTGGCAGAGGATTATAGTTCTGGATATTTGATGCAAATTTGACCTTGCAGTGGATTCTGGACTTTGTGGGAAGGAGTTGAATCCTGGTATTACTATGAGGGTGGAGGTATGAGCCTCTGGATTCCCTTGTTGCAGATGCAAGCATCGTATCCTTTTATTTGTTGGTTGAGAAAATGTGCATATGTGTATATGTGTGTATTATTGTAAATATTGTATTGAGCTAGATTTATAAAGCTCCATAGACAGTATGGTTATTTGTTGGTTGAAGCAAATGTGTATAAGTGTATGTGGTTATTATTGTAAATATTGTAATGAGTTGTGTTATAAAGCTCCAGAAAATGGTATGTTTGTCATGATTTAGCATATGGTCATTGTAAATACAGCAATGAGTTGAGTTATAAAGCTCTATGGGCATTATTTTTGTTTTCAGCGGTCCTGCTAGTTATAGGTGTCATTGAACACCAAGGACGGTGTTCCCCCCGGGGGGGTTGTAACAACCCTGGTTAAAAATCCATGTAAAAATATATAATACCATGGTCATGGGACACATATCCAAGCTAAATGGTGGGTAAAACATCCTAATGGGTGTTCATTCAATTATTATGGCTAAGGAAATGGCAAAGGTTTTGGAAAGGCAAAATGGAATTTATTGGCGTTTTATTTACGAAAATAATGGAAATTAGGAGAAAAGGAAGGTGAAAGGTCATAGGTTTCATGTGAGGAGGAAAATGAAGAAAATAGAGGCCTCATTGACAAAAAGGCTTCTAAGGATCAGTGGGCAAGTTTGGCCAGTGTAGACTTTTGTCAGTCCAATTTCATAGCTCTGTCTCTATTCTCTTTCTCTAATGCTCTTGGACACTCAAGATTTTTCTTGGAGCACTCTTGGAGGAGTGTGGCATACTTGGAGTTTTGGAGCAAGAAAGCAAACAAAGAGAAGGAAAGTGAAAGAGGACATTGGGATTAGTAGCTACAACGGGTATTTCTTGCAAGTACCAAGTTGCATGTATGTTTCATCACTAGTTTGGCATGCATGGCATATGCATGTGGTTTATTGGTCGTGATATGTCATTTGCATGGAGGATTTCCTAGATTGGAGGTGGAATTTCCTAGCCTTGCCATTTCTTGGATAGCCATGGTGTTGTGTGTTTATTTCTTTTCTTTCTTGGTTGGTTCTCATGTTTCCTTTAGCTTGGGTTAAGCTACTAGTTCCTAGAAGCCCTAGTTGGACAAACACTCTCGAAGCCCTATAACGACTTGGGTTGAGTTACTAGTCTTGGAAGCCTTGGTTGGAAAAATGCTTTAGAAGCCCATGGTGGGTTGAGTTACTAGTCCTGGAAGACCTGGTTGGACAAACGCTCTGGAAGCCCAGAGTAAGTTGGGGTTTGGGTTACTAGTCCTGGAAGCCTTGGTTGGAACAAACACTCTAGAGTCCCGGAAGGCTTGGGTAGAGACCAATCTAGTGATGGTTTGAGATGTTCGACCATGAGGTGGAATCATTGTTTGATGGGTTGAGGTTGTTGGCCTATGGAATCCCTAAATGGTTTTGGATGATGTTTTTTATGATATACCACATTCATGCTTGGAATATGGCACGAGGGTGACTAGCTGAAGAGAGATTTGGCTCAACCATGTTTACTGTCAAGTGGTACGTGGAAGTCCCAGACCTGGTTTCATTTTTCATATGTTAATAAAAGTTATTTCCTCTTATAAATGATGGGTAAGTGTACTTGTTATTATGTGATCTTGATGGTTGTATTATTATTGTTATGTTGTTGGCTATATGTTTGTTATGAGCATGTTTTCTAACAATGATGATATATGGCTCTCATCATGTTTTGATTTGTAAATGAATGACCAATGTATCTATGGCCTAACAGATGAAATTGCAGCTAATGATATAAGGGAACAATGCTTCTTAGCAATTCTCGGATAAGTATGAGACACCTATGATCATATATGTTGTTTAAGCTTGTAGATTACATATTTGTGACATGTTTGATGAACTGTCTATCATGGCTACTAGGGGTCCAGTCTACTCCTTGTTGATGTTTTTGAAAATGCATCATTATTATGTTGTGTAAATTCATTTCCAAAATTGTTATTGATTTTTTGGCAATGCCCTGGGCTTTGGGCCGAAAAAAGTGGATCAAATCCTGGACACGCAGACATGGAATTAGGAAGATATGTTCATGGATGCATGCATTCCCATTTCAAGGGTTTGTCTGGGGGTTTAATGGTCTAAAACTTCGATTAGTCTTAGGGGCTGGTTACTTGAGTGGTTGAGATGGCTCTTGGGAGTCCTATTGTTGAAGTGGAAGGCCAATATGGTTTGTTTCCGTCGATACCACTTCCTTAATTGACACATAGGGAGTCGAATCATATCATAGTAACTTCTCGTCACATATTTATCTCGGTTTTCCAATTACTTGGGTAGATGTGGGAGGAGGTTGTTACAATTTAAATCCCTCTTCAAGTCCCATTTATACTCTATTGGGTATGTAGAGTACCAAGGATTCATCAACATTACTTTAGGTAGACATGAGTGTAGAGTGAGCAAGAGAAAACCAATGAATTTAAGGAAATGGCATTTAGGTTGGGTATATATCCTCAAAACCCACACATACTCCTCGAATATTGTAACATACCCAATCCCCTCAAGGCCTTTTTAAGGAAACAAGGTGTCTAGACCCGACCTTCATGGTTACTTTATGCAGATAGGGTTATCAAAAAGTTGTCTTCCCTCAACCACCTCAAAACTCATTTCTAAGAATACTATCATCTTCTTCTCATCAAGAGACTTCCCACAATATAAATTTCATCCAAAATTGGCGCTTTAAACACAAAGGTATGCCCCTTTGAATATTTTACCTTCAAAGTGCCATGTTAGTATATGCACTATTACCATGCATCAAACACTAGTTATACCTTTTTCCTACATATCACCGTCATAAAATTATACATTGAAAATGTGTTGTTGACACATGGTAGTTCCCTACCCATGTGTCACATTTGAGTGGAACAATGTCCTTACCATCCTTGTCAGCAACATTCCCCTTTTTACATCTCGTTCTAGGATTTTCCTTTAATCTCATTTATAAGTAATTGTATATTTTTGGATGAATATAGGATTTCCAAAACATTTGAATCTAGTATTTCATTTACCCACCATGATCAATAGCTTGACTCTTTGACACATTCGACTTCAAGAATTCCAAAATGTCCCACTTAAAAGGAAATTATGGATTGTTGGACTTCCATTAACTAGGACATACATTGTCCATGTCACCTCTATCGAGTTACCACCTAGGACTCCACTTCAGCATCATTGCACCTCTAATCCACGTAAGCACTTGCCACATTAGCCTGGGTCCGTACAGGTCATAAATCCACTTATATGAATATCCATGTTTTTATTTTTCTGGATCTGAGAAAACCTAAAAAAGGTTCATTTCAAAAAAAAATGAATTTCTTGACCTCTAGATCCTAATAATATTGATGTTAGGGTTCTCCCACCTGGAGTTCCACTCTTTGTGGTTTTTCCACCCAACCCTTTCAGTGTGTAGGTTTTGGTTCAATTCCATTTGTAATTTTTTCCAGATGCCAAGATATCCAGATCTTGAAGGACTCTCGGTCCTCGGTCCTGTCACATGAAAAATCCCACTAACGTCATGGATGGCTCTTTATATAATTTAGATCTTGACATGCTCTAGATATCACCTCTGGAAATTGATAGATATTAGATTCTCCATCTACTTCACTTGATGGATACGGTATTATTCACAATTGATGGATCTCAATGCCCAAATTCCCTAGTACTTAACAAATCCCACTAGTGCTCTTTTCATATTTAAACCCCTTTCTACTAGTCCACATTCATGGCTCACATTGATCCATGTGACTAGGGATTGAGGAAAAAACATATAATCCCAAAAATAACCAAACTCAATACTTAAACCTCTCTAATGAAATAGGCTTCCATAGAGATCTTTTCTTAGCCTGTCTGAGGACCAAAAAAGGCTCTAATGGTGGAGTGATATACCCAAAAAACTACAAAAACATAAGATTCTTCACCAGCCTCAAAGGCCTCCAAACCTCTATTTCACATCCATTTTCCAAGATTTCCATTAAGGAGCCCAAATGGAGCACATGCACACTCTACCCCCATCCAAATCCTTCATACTTTCTCATCCCATGCGAGGACAACATATAATTGATTAGCAGTCAAGTAGAGATACAACATAGCTATTCAAACCCCTAGTTGGCCCAATAAAAGACAAACACATTCACATAAAATCCACCCAAACCCACTTCAAGCCCTTTAACAGACTTCCACCATTCAAGACTTCTATAGTGAACACTTTAACACTTTACACCAAAAATTATGTTAAGGCTCTAACGTACGAGTCCTCACTATGCAATCAAGGTTGTTACTCTTACATCTAGGTCCCCATCAATAACAAGACCCTTTGATCATAAACATGAGGATTCATAGCTTCTTCGATATTTGTAAAGAAAACCTATATTCCTGGATTGAGACTCACTAATATCCTTACAAAACCAACCAAGCATCATCGTTTTCCAAGAGGTTGAGGGGATGACATCCCCTATTTTCTCAACCATAAAATATGACTAGATAGAGGCCTATAGCAACCATAAACATCTAAATTAACCAAGATTAAAAATACTCAATTTCATGCTAAAAAATACCTTAATTCCATGCTCATGAAAACACATCACAAGAGCACATTAAGGAATCCACAAGTAGGCATAAGAATATTTCAAGGTTGACACAGCTAGATTTACCACTTCATACCATGATCATGTAGCATATAGAACAAAATATATATTTAGTAGGAAAGCACATAAGTATATAACAATTTATCAATCATCAATTTATATTTCAATGTATATGATTTACATCATATATTTTAAGTCCACAAGCCTGGCACTTATATGATCAATGTAAAAGGCTACCTGCAACTGATGAAGACTGAACCATGGTCTACCCTACCATAGACTTTATTGTCTATACTAACCTCTGTATTTGACCACCCTCAAGCTGGACCAAGAAGACATTAGTTTCTCATGCATAAAATACATTCAACATAACATTACAACAACCACTAAATGGTTTTCAAAACCATTTACATAGTCCATTATTCAAACAATCTAATTGAATAAATACAACCAAAAGGAACCATCATTGCATTACATATTTAACCAATATCATCTTAACCGTTCCAGAAAATTCACATGGAAATCATAATTTTCATGTCACCGAATCAAATTAGCTCAAGGATGAGAGCTTCATATGCACTCTCCCCATTGAAATATAAATCTCACTTTCTATGGAATGAGGGATTCACACCACTCACTCCAGCAATTAACAACCTTTCAAAAATATTAAAAATCATTGATTTCCATCACATTCATTCATTCTAAAGCGTGTCCTACACAAGCATGCATGATTCACATATCATCCATTCTATGGCTAATCATATCCACCAAGGATAATCATAACTTATACTTGTGTGCCTTACTAGAACTCTAAGCATCATACATCTTCTTGGCTATTCACATTAGCCAAAAACAATCATACATTCAGGTAAATGATGTCATTTATAACACTCATCACTAGGTGATGAAATAATTGACTTCAAATATAGAAGCTCCTAGGCCTTTAGGCATGGCTTCAAGCATACAATGCAATCTTGCATTCACTTCATCCATCATACATATTCATGCATTCCCTTCATGCATTACCAAAAATAAATTATCTTCAACATGTGAGGGTATCACTCACTTATCTAATTATTGTCCATTATGACAACTCATACATGCACATAATTCTAATATATTTATGAAAGCTTATGTGTTGGAAGTTTCCTTCCTTGACCATACCCCTCAAATGTGGTATACATGCAATTCTTGGATTCAAGTGAAAACATATCAAAAAATACGAACTCAACCTAAAGGGATTCTTGCCCAATTCCTTCCACTTACCATTGTGTAGTTGGCTTATTTTCATACTTACATGGTTGACATTTCCATATATACTCAACTAATTATTCCTCAAGGAGTCCACCCTGGCTTATTCCTTAGCCTTCCTTGAAAAGCGTCCTATTGTGATTGTCCTCGAGATTCTTTTGGTAACTAAAGTAACTTTTGTTACCTCAAATTTCTTGTTCACTAAGGGATCTCTTAATATCAAATGACTAATAATATTCTAGATCATTTTTTGATCCACAGTTTTGTTCTCACATTAGTTGATAGCCAAATCAATTAAAACATGTCCCACAACATTTGTAATTCAATAGCCAATTCATTTCACTCATTTTCAATATCACGTTGACATCAATAACCAATCAAGCATATCGAGCCCAAACTATTTCATAATTTAGTTTGTAGCCCAGTCAAGTCCACCTTGACTAATTTATAAATATTAAAATTTGTCATCTTATGCAAATCTCCACTTAATCAGTAAAGGCACTTGGAAAGTTCATCCGGAACTTAACGAATAAAGCATATGCAACAAAAAATAATTAAAGTTTCTTTAAAGTCTCTAACAAGCTCAAAAATCCAAAGATTTTTTAATAGTCTAGGGAACGCTCCCCCTTGCACTCATGTGCATAGAGGTCATCTCAATATACAATGTATCAATGCCATTAGTTATCATCAACTTCCATAGCCCCACCATGAGTTTTCCTTTAAGTCTATAATCATCTTAAAGAGCTTTTCCATTTCTCCCTCATATTTCTAAACCTCACCACTAAAGGTAGTTGACCTTGCCTTTTTTAATTCCTCAAGAAGGGAATTTGAAGGTCTTTTATTCCTTTTCTTAAGTGTGCCCAACCGGATTACATCATCAGATAGTATTTATAAATTGTTTGTCTCCTTGCTCTTAAGAAGCGCAAAATGATTTTTGAAAAAAAATCACTACACGTAGTAGTACCGCTAGATCCAGCTGAAGGAGTGTGATACACTGAACCGGTGCACAACGATGATAGTGATGACGATCTCAAGTGCATCTACAAGATAACTACGCGAGAAAAGGATTGGGTGAATCCAACTGCAGATGGAAGAATTTAGTGGGAGCGTGAAAGCTCCTGCACTTTAGATTCCGACGAAGAAATAGAGTGATGGTAGAATCGGCTGCACGAAGTAAAAAGGCTTAATTGCAACATGATGGTTATATCACTGCACTGCATGACAACGGAGGCAAGGTATCTACCTACATATGATGGGTTGACAACAGTTGATGGATTCCTGAACAAATTTGAAAGCGCAATACCAAAACAGCAGTGATTCGATGCTCTAAAGTGGGCACTGCGCGCAACCCCCGCACGATGGTGGGGTACGCATCAAGAAACTTTTTAGGACTGGCGCGAATGTGGAAGGATGATGCGCCGATGATTTGGAAAACCCCAGCTCATGCTGAGAGCCAGTCACCGGGGGCGGAACAACTTGCGCTCCCACCTTTCCCGACGGGCACGGACATATGTCGTACAGTGCGCACAAGCACACACCACTCCCAGAATAGAGAATCGGAACAAAACACAGAAGTAGAAAAGGCGACACGCACTACCAATTATCCACAGAGAAGCATTCGATAAGGTATGTGAAGTATTGAATGGGGTTCACCAGGCGAGACGCACTGATTAGTACCTGCGCGTACCAGCAGTTCGATGGGCCTATAGGACCATGTGCAAAATCCTGACCGCGGGAACGATTCTAAAGGTGCGTAACAGAGTAGGGGCCATAATTTCTAAAGAGAATGCAAAAAGGAATCCACATGTAATAGCGCCCACAGATGTGACAGTGCGCGAAGCCCAGGATGAAGAAATCACATAGTTACACGAGGTCGAACACTTAAGGCTTTAGGAAGTCATTCGGCAAGGGAACCTTAGACTTCGCGAACTCAAAAAAGACCAGGTACGACTTTTGATGGACGCAGAGGTTAAGAGGCTAGAAAACGAAATCAAGCAAGCATGTCTCATCGATAAACCAAGGATGGAAAGGCAAGGTGCAGATGATCATACGACTGAATTAGAAGACTATCACCAAGAATTTATGACTCTGTTGCCATGGCTACAACCGCATCTCACCAAACGCAGTAACCAGAGGAGCATACTACATATGATAGAACATGTGGCGCTAAGTGTCACGAGGGAAATTGAGGATTTTCCATGGACTATAATGGAAGGTGAATTGAAGCCTCGCATAGGTGGCACGACCACTTGACTAGCCATAGGAAGCACAATCTCAGCGCTCCAGGCAGTTGAAAGAGAGCGCGGGACTATAAAAGACTCTGTTTGGGAGCAGCGTAATAAGGGAGGTGCACGCAGAATCAGCATCTCACAAGGTTTGTGCTCGCACACGAGGTGTTGTGCTACCACGTGGGTAGGCTGGGAAGTGACCATTAGTGTCACTGTTCATGATGGGATGTCCGGTTTGAGGCCAAATAGAGTGGGCGACAGACATTTAAGACAACAGTTATGGGCAAGATTTTGGAAAATCTGCCACCAAGAAAGCACTGATGACCCAAAATTAGGGGGAATGGTCAAATTTGAATTCAAAAGGCGCTATAAAACTCCAAGGGTTAGCCACGAGACAACACTTGTTCACTTGAGACTTGAGCGGTTGAATAGAGCACAGAGTGTTGAGCGCCAAGAGATATTAGAGCCCCTAGGTTTGCGAAAGACCGCATACAGTACATACAAGATGACTGATACCATGGCAGGTTTGGGCTTTGAAGAAGGAATCGCGAGCAAGGCCGCGCTGACCCACACAGTACACGATGTTCCCGAAGATTCTAGGGTCATGCTAGAAATCCAAAATTCCCCTCGGACGGCGAGACCAAAAAAAGGTAAGCATACAATGGGACCAGTCCGCATGTCCCCGAGGAATCTGCAATTTGGTAAGCTATCAATGGAGAAAAAGGGCAAGGTTGTCATCATTGAGTCAAATGAAGAGGAGGAGGACTTACAAGCTCTTATTGTCGAGGTTGAAGAGGAACAAGACGTGGAGGTGGACATCCAACCAATGCACTCTGCAGCAAAATTGTCCGAGTATGTCCCTCCGCAAAAGGGGAAAACTAAGGTACCAAAGGATCTGGATGCAACGAAGAGTGTGATCCAGACACTGCTCCTCCTCGATGGAATTACCTTTGAGGGTCCGCTCCTAGTACATGTACCTACACTAAAATTTGAAGATTGGGACCTCGTGGACAACGAGAAGTTCCCACACTTAGAGACGAAGAGCCTAATGAAACAGAATACAGAGGGGTCGATGATCACATTACAGCCGCGAAAATGGCTACGCGGTGTTGAGAAGGCCAGGTTGCTTCATCTATTGTGGATACCACACTTCCACCACGCGCCCATCGCCATTTTCGTCATCAGGCAACTGCTTTTCTTGGTGCATGATGGGTACTTATGGCTGGAGGAGCCTATTCCCATCACGGCGGATCTCATCCACAGAATTTCTCGGCTTCTCTATAAGGGAAAGGACCGCATGACGATAGCAGGAAAAAGTGGAAATTTGGCACTTGCGGAAGCCATGAAGAAAAAATATAAGCTCGAGAAGAAAAAAAGGGGTTACATCGTCAATAGTATCAAGGATAAAGGGGTGTGCGTAGCCACCCAACTCCTGGCTGGGAAGGTAATGAGAAAATGCCGCAGCGATGAAGTATCAGCACCAGTAGTTGCATTGGCCAAACAATGCGCATACGGGGTCCAATTCAACTAGGTCAAGTTCCTCTGCGAGGAATTCTTGATCAACTGCAAGGAAGCCCAGGAGAAAGGTAATACCTTCCACTACCCGTGGTTACTCTTTTCCATTTTGTTGGTGAAATGTCGGAGGACATTCATTTCCCGAGCATTGAGCATGACTTACTAGAGGCCACGAAGTACGCGTCGCTCTGGGATACCAAGGACGCAAACCAGATTCATGATACAAAGATCTTCTGGATGCTCATGGAGACGAGCATCTGAATGTGGATTAATAGGAGGTTGCGCCTGTCCCCCACAGTGCAAAATAGTCTACAGAGCTTTGCAGACTTCAAGGCAGACATGCACAATATTTACATCAAGGCACGAAAGGATCCTGCGCAGCAGTGGACAAAGATCCCATTCATAGCCACTGACAACGCAATCTTTACAGTGTTAGAATCATGGCCCCCCGAGTGGCGCGCCTCAGATTTGGTGGAGTTGGATAAGACAACAATGCAGAAAAGGAAGGATGATGTCAAGCAGTGCGTCACCCAACTGGTCGAGAAAAGGCACAATGAAAAAGCAGCAGTTGAGGTCATGGCTGCCCGCGAAGTGGCACAAGCAGTCGTGGAGCAAAAGAAGGCAGCCGAAGCAATAGCAGCGTAGATAGCAGAGGTCGAAAGAGTGCAGGCAGAGGAGGGACAAGCAGTGTTTGCAAAATAGGAGGCAGAGGACACGAACTTTGTAGAAGAGAGTGTGGACCCAGGAATCGCCTCGACCCAACTCAAACAGTCTTGTGTCATAGAAATATCGAGTCCCAGAAAAAAGGTCAAGGCCTCGAAGCTGGACATCGACCCGATCACCTTAACTGGAGGTGACCTCCATGACATCGGCGAGACGATTCACGATGTCATTAGTGAAGCGCTCCAAGACTTCATGATGGAGTAGCAGAATGTGTTGGGGGCCCTCATGATGCGGCTGCAGGAGTTAAAGGTGCGGCCCCCTCAAGAAGGTATACTGTCTACCCATGTAGTAGTCGGCACTTCAACAGTAGAACAGATATTGCGTGCACAGATGGCCAACACAATAGTGTTGCCAGAAGGAGCATTGATATGAACAGATGCGACGGATTGAATGAAGGTTAGCATGATGAAAGGCCTTGGCCTTAATCTAGCTGCCCTTCCCCGAGAAACGCTCTATCAACTACAGGATGGAATAACAATAGAGCTACGCGCCAAGGAGCGTCGTACGATCCAGATTCTGAGTGAGCAGAAGATTAATATAGAACAACTTAGCTTACAGCACGATGAGCTGGTGTCACAGAACAAACAGTTGGTGTAGACAATAGATGACACTTGCCTACGCGTCCCAAAGCTATTTATCACAACAAATCTACCGATAGAAGTGCAGATTCATAGTCTAGCAAGTGGAGTCCGCGATACTATAGAAGATACAACAAAGGTGCAATAGGCAGTGAATCTCCAGATTGTCGAACTGCAGTTGAAGGCGTAGCCTTCCACTCCCCCAGAGGTCAGAGAGCAGTGTGGCAGTGCTATTGTAGCAGGGATGGAAGAGATTGGAGGTGCAATGCGCAACTGTACCATCATGTTGGAGTAGGCGCTTGAGGTCCTCACGACGTTGCAAGACGACCCCAACATTCAATGGCTGGAGACAGAGGCATGCGAGCTCCAGCAATAATATGAAAACATCAGAGGGACAACGCAAACAGTAGTCCTTACTCAGCATCTTGCAAAGATGCATCAAGCCAAGGCATTGAAAGAGCAGGTGGACGCGGCACGCCATAAGGAAGTCGTTCTCAAAGCGTGCTTCCAACCATGGATTGACGAAGCCTTCACAATCACAGCATATATTGAAGGAAAGCTTGTGTAGATTCAGGGGATGAAGGTACAGATGCAGCGCAGCACACCGGAAACAGAAGGCTCAGAAGACAGAATGCAGTAGGTGCAATAGGCAGCAGCCCAGTGTGCTGCCAACATTCAGGCCGTTCGGGACTAGTTGGAGGGACTCCGCACCAAGATTTCCACACCAATAGAGTGACTCGAGGGCGAGTCACGATGTTTGTGTTGGGGGCCTGTTGGGCATGGAATCCCACCACAACATGGTTTGGGGCTCAAAGCCCAAGTTTTGGTCAAATATGTTGTAAGACTCCGTGAATTGCGGGCGCGCAGCGCAAAATGTATATTGAGTCATAAGGGTTGTCCACCCTAAGTCTTGTAATGTAATGTAATGTAATGTAATGTAATGTAATGTAATGTCAGCCTACCCATGGTCCGAAGACCATGGGATTGTATAAATAAAGTGAGGCTTTAAGTTGTAAAGATAGCTAATTGGAGATAACGAGATATGGATTAATGTAATGATCTAGTAGTGGATAGAAAAGAAGTCTAAGTCTATTGGGTCATAGTAGTAGGAAGAGGCTCAGCAATTAAGTGCACAGAGGCTCAGTAGAGTCCACAGTTGAGTGCGCGAACCCCTGCAGCTGAGTGCGTAGGACGAAGTTGAGTCTGTAACCCAAGGAGAAGAATAATAAAGAGAAGGTTGATTCCAAGTATTGTGTATCTGTTTTTGTATGATTTTCTATGCATTTATATTTTTTTGGTTATCACGCGCACTTATATGATTACGGCACACGGTTAAGTATGATTGGGCTCATACAAATAAGTTAATTAATTGAATAATATCAGGTTAATAGTAAGGAACTTGGGTAATAACACAGATCACACCCCAAACAAAGTTGTGCGAAGGCAACCTTGTCAGCTGCTAGGTACTGATAGTTGTGCATAGCGACATGCGTGCGGGGTCAAACTGCGGACCACTAACAAACCATCATACATCTCTAGGGTGTGGAAACCTAGTTTTAGCCCCCCCCCCCCCATACTACTTCGGGTGAGACCTCAATCTGCGCTCCGCGGACTGTTGCTAAAAGGGCTAGTAGTATCGGGATTTGTTTGGCTAAATCACCTCTGAAACTGGGTCAAGCCCCTAAAAGCTAACAAAAAGTGAGCCTCTAAGTGAGAGGTAATAGTACCACACGGGAAGAGACACACATGAACCGGAAATCCCTGTCCAACATCTAGCAAAATATTCCACAGTGGATGTGGTAGTCGTTACAACCAATGAACAAGGGAATATTCATCCAACATCCAACGGAATAGTCCACAGTGGATGTGACGGTCGTTATAACAAGTAGTTAAAAAAAAAAATTGTCTAGTATCCCGCAGAATAGTCCATAGGGATGAGACAATAGTGACAACCATTACAACACATTCCCGACAAGATAAGCACTAAAACAATCGAAATAGTTCAACTATCTTAATACATGTGAAAGCAAACATGAAATAAAAACATTCACAAAATAGTCTTACAAACACCCATATGTCATGCATGAAAATGTGTTGGCCTAAAAAGGCTTATATAATCAAGTAAAAGTTCCAAGAGACATATTTACATTGTACATCACTAGCCCCAGTAATGGGACATTGGAGCCACTCATTTCTCCTCAAAGAGTTTACTGATCTCTCTAATGCTTTGCGGGAGGAGCCAAGGTGAAAATTCATGTTCTCATACAATGAGGGGGTATATTAATCAAAGGGGTGATTACTGCCCCTTGTGACTCTTTGACTACCCTTATGATTATTCAGCTTCCTTTAACTTTTTAACTTACATGACTCTTAATATGCATGTGTGTCCACTGGACTTCAACTTTACAATACATTTGATTTACAATAAACATGGCCCATAATAGTGATGTGGTTGGTGACAACTCATGACACAACTTGACATGACACTACTGACATGGATTGGCTTGATGATGTGGCAATGTCAAGCCGCTACTGTTGCTGAGTGATAGATGTGTTTTTGGATGTGCTTTCTCTTATCCTCCGCATAGCTTGATGATGTGGGGTATTCAATGATCTTCGGTTTTGGAAGATGGTTACACACTTGTGTTCCTTTTGCTTTCTCTTGGTAGGTTCATTTGTCCATTTGGATACAAGTGAGTCTTTAAGCATGATTCCTCTTTCTTTTTATTCTTCATCATCTCTTCATGATTTTACAGTGTACATATTCTTGTATTCACTCATGACAGGATGACATCAATCCAAAAACTCCCTAATCTAAGATGATGCATTGTTATCCATGGATTGAGCACAGGACCGATGACAGGCAGAGAGAAAGGGCCTAGTAACTACGCATTGCACAGTTTTATGTCATAGGGGGAGGGGGTTGATTATTGAGACTACACAGAGAATAGCTCAAGCTTGACTGAGGAACTTCTAAGAACAGTCCCTACTGGGGAGAAACATTTTGCAGTGTCCACTGGGAGTCAAGATTGAGCAGTTCAAGTAGATAGTGGCCAATGCAGGATGGGGGCCCTCAGAGGCATATCTGCGAAATTTTCAGATACAAGTAGGACTGGGAAGAAGAGAGACCTGGATGACAAATTTGGGAATATTTTTAATTCAGTGAGCTGCGGTTGTGGGAGGATACTGGGGACACCTCTGCACAATTCTAGAGGCCAAGGAAGGTTGGGATCTCTACGCATTGTGGGGTTCCAGCAAACAAGGGGGAGAGCTTGAGGACTGGAAGTGCGAAGTTCAAGTTATACTAGGAGGAACTGCTGCACAATTCTAGAGGTCAACGGAAACTGATGGGCTCTGGAATTGCACAGTGCAACTGCCCTGGAGGAAAGTGACAGTGCATTGTGTAGTTCCAGGAAGTAAGGTCACAACACTGAGGGCTGAGACTTCATAGTGCATAGTTCAGTTAGGGTCTGGTGAAGCTAAGTTGCTTGGTCATGAAGACTTTTGGGAAAATGGCTAAGTGTAGTAGAAATATGAACTTGTGATGAAATTGAACTTGTCATCATACACTTAGCACACTTCGACGACATGACAACATAGACCACCAAAGTAACAAGAAATCATTTCCCTCTGTGTGACTATCTCATAACAAGAAGTGACAAGAGAGACACCTAAGATAGACTTTAGAATGAACTCGAAGACACTTGTGTAACAACTTGTATACACAAAGACCAACCTTCAAAACCACCAGAAAAGTTTGCAAACACGACATAAAATTCACACATGCCAAAATACGAAAATTGATTGAACAAGAAAAAGGGGTTATGGGACTTTAGGAAAGCTCATGAAATGAGCTTGATTGTTTGCAACAATCAAAGGGAAGACCAAGGAAGGCTCCGAAATTTGAGTGCAAGCCAAAATTTTGGAGGGTGTTTCAGCCGCTACAACACTTGGTGACACACTGATTGAATTACATCTTCTCTATCTTGGTTATTTTCTTCTATGCATGGCCTTGGTCCTTCAGGGAGTATTTATTCATCGTGCAGATTACTTTGGATTCCCCACTTACCCCATGAGCAGACATGGTTCCCAGTGTACCTTCTCAATTCAACACAACGTAAGATTCAACATGATCACAATTTTTCGAATTGGGAAGGGTAGTTTAGCTCACGAGCTTAAGATTTTCAGAGTATAGTTTTTCATCTCTCGTGTTGCTCCATTGCCATTAGGCCTAGACAGTACCTTGGTGGACTCACACAGGAACAGAAGCATTGCTCCACTACTAGCGAGCCTATACAGTACCCCGGTGGAGTTTCTTGCTTCACCTCTCGGTACATGAAGCCTTTCTCTTCTTTCGCCTTTATTTATTTATTTAAAGATAACTATGCATCGAAACTTATTTCTTTTTTGGGTGGGAGAGGGATCCTGACGTATTGAGAGCATGAGAGGTTGTTCCTTCAGAGAAGTGTATAAATACCTCTGATTTAGTTTTTCTCATTTATATTTCCCCTTCTCCATTTCTACTAGTTGGATAAGCTTGAAAACACCAAAGTAGAAAACTGAGTATGGCACGAGGTTTCCAAACTAGACATAGGTTCATGGTTGGACCAAAACTCTCCTTATGGACAAATCGTATTTTTTGTCTGAACATTATCGACCAAAAGATACAACCAACACAAGGAAGATGATCAAAACACTAGCCAAGCACTACAGTGTCACAAGACTCTCTGAACTTTAGCCGCATAAACACTTGGAAGCCACAACGCAATAAGGTACAACACTTATTTACATGACTAAAAAAACACAAAATTAAAGCAAAATGTAAACAAAAAATAAAAAAAGACTATGTACATAGTGTGGGGAGCAACCCCAGATCTTCATTGAAGGTATTGCTTTAAGTCTTGGCCATTGACAGGGAGACAATCAATCTTCCCATCAATTGATTGAAGATGATACATGTGTTGGCCAGGCTTTTCATGGATTATGTAAGGACCAATCCATAGGGAATGAAACTTAGTTTGTTTTTCTTTTTCCTCATGGGCTTTGTATCACTTCAGAACTAAGTCACCCACACTAAATTTATTCTTCCCTGCAAACTTTCTATCAAACCATCTTTTCATACGACTTTTATGGAGTGAAAATTTTTCTTTTGCTCTCATCCTTTCTTCCTGTAGCTTGTCCAAGGTGCCCATCCTACATTGAACTAATATACAGGTCTTGCCTTGGGATTCTTGGGACAATTGGAGAGCGGGCAAGTAGATGTTCAGTGAAAGGATGGCCTCTTTTCCATACACTAGGAAGTACGGGGAAGTATTCATAGAAGGCTTAGGCGTGACTTGGTTTGTCCATAATGCATTCACCAAAGAGGAGTGCCAGTTTCACTGTTCAAAGAATATGGTGTTTTTGATGGTATGGATGAGGTTATTATTTGTGGATTCAGTAAGACCATTCCCCTGTGGATAGTAATTAGTAGAATGCTTCAAGATGATACCATTTTCCAATGCAAAATCATAAAGCTCTAACGAGGAAAAATATGTTGCATTGTCAAAAACAACTAACTTAGGAACGTCGAACCTGGAGATGATATTTTGTTGTAGAAAGTCGATGACTTCGTGTTCATTCACTTGTTTTAGTGGAACTACCTCCATCCACCATGTAAAATATTTTGCATCAGTTAGGATATAGTGGTGCTCCTTCGACGAGTGAGGGAAAATTTCCCCAATGATATCCAAGCCCCACTGTTGAAATGGTGCTTCTACTGCAATGGGATGCAGTGGGGCTGGTGATTTCTGATTTCTGTAGGCACACAATTGATAGACTGAACACTTGCAAGCATAGGCATGAGAATCCTCGAATAATGTTTGCCAATAGAATCTGTCCTGCATGAAGTGGAATCGATAGAACATCACACACAACCTTCCAACATCATCAACATAACCCTCAGTAAACAAATCATCCGCTCAGACAGCATGTCCCTTGGTTACATTGTTGTTCTGGATCTCTTAGGCCATAGTGGTTCTCATGATATGGGAAAGGGAGCGACCAACAACCTAAAGTCACTCTCACAGGCCTGCCTGCCAGCGACTACGGACCAAAATTTCTAGTTCTTTGCAAGTGACCCCGTGATTTAAGCCGCTTTTCTAGCCCAGAATCCCGGCCTCTACCCAAAACTTGCTACAACCTTTAGAATTCATTAAGTACATTATAACAATGCTAATCAACCAAAATCAACCTCGGGACTAGGCCCAAGCATCCCCAACCGGGACTGAAATTCTGTCAAGCACTTAGCATCAATGAAACCTACAGGTCTAGGATACAAGGCAGAGCATAAATGATTGAAACAACTTATGAAACATAACCAGAAGGATCACTTCATTCTCCATTGGACTATTATATCATCAACTAGGTCTTGCATCCATCCATTTAACAGTTACTAGTAAATACATGAAATAACCATGACATGAACCATTCATTTAACCATGCTTATAACCAACATAAAACCATGTAAATATTAGATATAAGACATCCATTAAATCCACATATAAATTTGTGCAAAAGTAAGAGAACTTAGCTTTTATTAATCATAGGCAAATCCGACCAAGTTCGGGACTTCCATGTACCACCCGACCATAGGCATGGTTGAACCAAGTCTCTCTTTAAACTAGTCACCCCCATGCCATATTCCAAGCACAAATGTGGGATCTCATAGAACAACCAAGGGAATCCAGAGGTTAAAGCACCTCCACCCTCATCAAATCATGATCACACTGAAACCGATGCTCCGATTACAGCCGAACAGAACCTGGAATGCCATATAGAATCTATCATTATCCTTGAGGAATTTTTTGTCTCCTTGTCTCTTAGGTTTTACTGCAATCCAAACCCAAATCACTAGGCCCTAAACCGAGACATCTCCCTTAGGATTTACCGTGTATCCTACCAAAATCGGTCAAGGGATTCCTAGGCCTTTGGGAACGGAACTTGAGACCACCTCAACCCTGAATTCTGAAATCCATTTGGCAAACGAATGCTCAAAATTGAAATAAACATCCCAACATACCATGGCATCCGAAAAAGGCAAGGCTACGCTGAAAACCACTATCATAAACCGACAAAACCATACCATCGACTACAAGAGAACCATACACCAACATGCAAAGCCATGCATGTCCAAACCAACTAGGAAATCACACATGCAAAAGGTTATCTGCAAGTATTCATGTTGAAGTTGCTTGATCCTACTTTCCTTCCTTGATCCTTGCTCGATTTTCCTTTCCTTGCTCAAACTAGAGTGCTCCAAGAAAACTCTAAGTGACCAAGAGTGTGTGAGAGAGAGAGAGAGAATAATGAGAGAGCTCCAAACTTGAACTTGAAAAAATCCATGAATTGATCCTTAGAAGCCTTTTTATGCATGAGGCCTTTAATTTCTTCATTGTCCATTATTTTCCTTCAATTTCCTCCTCACATGCAACTTGTGACCTTTCACCTTACTTTTCTCCTAATTTCCTTTATTTTCATAAATAAATGTGCCAAAAATTCTTCTTTGCCTTTTAATTCCTTTTCCTTAACCTTTGCAAATTTTCCTTATCCAAAACACATATCCAATGATGCCCACTAGGATATGTTTGCCCAACATTCAACTTGGAATAAGTGTCCCTTAACCATGGTCCTATCTTTCCTATATTAACTTTTATTACATGAACTTTTCACTAGGGTTGTTACAAAAACCATGTCTGAATCATGTGCCTCTAGACACCTGAGCAATATCCCATTGTGGTTCTTCCTTAACAAAACCCTTGGCACTAGCTAATATGACAATGCTTTGAGTCGGAGTGCCTTCTTTTGCCACATAGAGAAGTGGGAGGGCACGATGACATGCTCAAGGTATTGACACACATCAATGTACCAAGAGTTTATGTCCAAAGTGAGCGCAACTCGCTCGACATTGTACATTGCGATCTCTTGCTCCCATCCTATGAGCTTTTCTTCTTCCTCTTTTGTGTTGATTGCTTTTGTTGCTAACTTGCAAAAACCGTGACCCTTGATGGTGTGAACTAGCTTGATGTCAAGATTATATTCCTGTAATTTTGTCATCTAGTTTGACCTTCTTTCCCCCAGCTCTTGTTGAACAAGCAGTGATCTAATTGTTAGGTGTGGAACAAAGATAATACAATGGTTTTTCAAAAAATAGGGTCTGAAGTGTTTTACTGCCTTGTACATTGCATACGCTTGTTTGTCCATGGTGGGATAATTGAGCTCTGGTCCCTACCTGCTTCTACTCATGAAAGAGATAGGTTGTTTGTTTTTCAACTCATCCTTCTGAGTGAGCACAACAGCAAGAGAGGTGTCGGAAGCACAAGTGTAGAGAAAGAATATTTTGCTAAAGTTTGGGTTGTACAATGAGGGTGCTTCGGCTATAGCTTGCTTAATGTGGGTGAACACATCCTTTTCCCTTTCATCCCATTCATAGGTTGTGTCTTTCTTGATCATCTCTTGTGTTGGTTTAACAATCTGAGCATAGTCAGAGATGAATTTTCTAAGGAAGTTAATCTTCCCCAAGAAAGACTACATGGCTTTTTTGTTCATTGGGTGAGGAATCTTCGTGATGGTCTAGACCCTGTCCGGATCTATCTTGATCCCAATTTTATCAATGATGTTTCCAAGAAGGCTACCCTCGAACAGCGCAAATATGCTCTTCTTGGGATTCAAGAATATCTTGTATTTTCGGCATCACTAAAAAATATTCTTCAAGTGGCGCAAGTGGTCTGACCTATATTTGGAAAATATTGCCACTTCATCGAGGTAGACCACAATGCTTTGTCCAATAAGCCCACGGAAGGCGATGTCCATGACATGTTGGAACGTTAAATCGACATTGACCACCCCCGAACGACATTCGTCAAAATGCAAACATGCCCCACTTTGTGCGGAAGGTAGTTTTCAATCGATCGGGTTTTGCTACCAAAACCTAGTTGTAACCCGAAAATCCATCGAGCAAAGAGAACATTTCAGCCCCATATACTGATTGCAATATCTACTCCGTGGATGGCATTGGGTAATACTCCTTGTCCGAGGTGCAGTTGAGATTGCGGAAATCTATGCACAGGCAGATATCCCCAGACTTCTTCCTCACAGAGACCAAGTTGGATACCCACGTTGAACGTTGCACTTTGTAAATGCTCTGAGCACCAACAGTTTTCTCAATTCCTTTTGTATTAAGGGCTCAAGTGTTGGATGAAATTTTCTTAATTTCCTTTGAAAAGGCTTGGCCCCTTCCTTGATTAGTATCACATATTGGATTATTCGCATGTCATATGTCTTGAGATCATTGTACATCCACGTGAAGACATCACGATATTGCTTGAATAGGCGAATAAAGGCGTCCTTCTCTTGTGTTGTGCAACAAGTACCGATATTGGCATACTTCAGATCTTTCTTAGTTGCTAAATTGATTTGGTCATGCAAAACATAGAATTGTGGGTCTTGGAATTTATAGGTCCTCATAAGTGGTTATGCAGATCGTACAACTTTTCCAGTGATACCACACCCTTAGGGATGAGGTTTCCTTTTCTTGCGCTGGCTATGTCCTACTCACTCTCATCCTCATCAATCGCTACGCCTTTGAAAACATTAGTGTTGGCCATAAAGTATAGTATTTTTTGGTCTTCATGGAAAAACGTGTAAGTTAGTTATGTTATCTGGAACAGATGGTTTATATCAAATTTCAACAGAAAAGTCTTCCCTTAAAGGTAACATCCTAGCAGCTGCGTTTTCCAAGCATCCGCAATTGCATTACGCATTCTTGGTACTGAAATAATGTTAAAATCTTGGAAGTGAGACATAAGTCGCCATACCTCTTGTTGATAACTCTTAAGATGAGGTGACACACAATATATAGTGTTACATACCTGACATACCACGATTTCGGAATCACCTACCACTTTCAGGACAACAATATTGACATCAATGGTTTTTTGTAAGCCCAAAATAAGTGCTTCATACTCTGCAGTGTTGTTCATGCACTTTAATTCCAAGCAACTAGAGATTAAATGTTTTCTCTGTAGCGGGTCTATTAAAACACAACCAGCTCTAGAGCCCTCCTATGTCTTGGATCCGTCAAAGTACATTGTCCACTTATCATATGTACAAGGACTCTTACTGTAATACTACTACTACTACTACTACTAATGGTACTGCTACTACTACTACTACTACTACTACCAGTTGTACAAAGTTCATTATCACCAGTTGGACATGGAAGGAGGTCCAACTATGTGTCTGATGGGACTGCAGATGGCTCTGCATGATAGCACCCCAACTGTGTCTCCAGAAAACAATTACCAAAAACAAGTTTTGTGAAAGCCAATGGACCGTTATGCTTGTTAGTGGCAGTCTTTCCAGCCTTCCTCCAGTGATCAAATAGGCTCTTACAAAGTTATTTTGAAGTGTCAAGGTCAAATTTTGTCATTTCAAAGAGTTTTCAAGCAAAATTTGGTCACTAGGCATTAGGTCTAGGGTTTGCTTTCACTCCTTCTAAATTGTCCAAATGGCGGTCTATGTCATCATTTAGCTGAGTCTATCATCATTCATAGGGTTTTCATTATCATGTCAGT
>APFE031296260.1:28144-57082 GCA_000404065.3 Pinus taeda | reverse complement strand
ATTTTCTGCAAGAGTTAGTTTGTTTGTGTCTAAGTCCTTTGAAAATTTTAGTTTTTCAGTCCAAGTCCAAATATAGTCATTTCAAGTTTGGTCATGTGTGTACAGTTGACTCCATTTGCCCAATGAATAAAACACTGGTCTTCTATCCCAGAGGTCTAAGGTTCTTGGCACCTCCAAGGAGCTACCATCCCCATTGGAGCCAATGTTAGTGTCGGTATTGAGCCCTCCATCGGTGATCAAACAACTCTTTGCATATGCATATGTAGATGTCTCATCAGCATCAGTTTTGCATCCCGTTAGGCATGCCATAACACTGATGGAGGAGCTGGTCTTGTTCCCTTCTTGGCTTTGTTGGAATCAGGTCATATCATTTGAAAAAACTTGTGTCACAACTTGTTTTATTTTTGTCTTGAAATCCCAAGTCTTAGGTCTAGGGTTTTGGTCAAAATCACTGCAAGGTCATGAGTCAAAGGTCTAATAGTCCCCAGCAAGCCGGAAGGAGGTATGTAAATATGTTCCATTGATATTTTTCATCAGCTACAGCTCATTTATACCTTGGATTTAAAAAACTCTGTTTTTAAACCCAAGGTCATGTGAAATTTGCAAAAATAAGGAAAATTTTCAAAATTCTTCAGAATGCCGGCAATAACCCTGGTTTCCTCGCCAGAGTCCATCAGATAGTCAACCTGCAAAAAGAACCAAGTTAAAGCACTCAAAAGATCAATTTCAGGCAAAGTGAAACTTAAAAACAGTGTTAAAATGAATGTCAAAACATACAACATTAGAAAGTGGGTTTGATGATTTAATTTTTTCTAATGTGGACCTATAAAGACTAAATTTCCCTTTTCATAGCCTCATTATGCATTTGCAAGCTTGCAAAACACAAGAGAGAGCTCAAGGAAGGCGATTTGCAGCATTTGGGTCATTTCCAAGGGGCGCGACCACTCGAACCTGGGGCGCAACCAGTTGGGCGGGGCGCGACCACTCAGCGCCACTCCTACAGTGCGTTTTCAAAAGGGGCGCGACCACTCAGAGGGCGCGACACCACTCGAACCTGGGGCGGGACCACTCGGCCTGAGTTTGCCAGAAAACCTCTAAATCAATTAAATCGCCCTCCCAAGTGCCAAATCGATCGAGGTAGGCTCTAAATTCATCAATGATGCCAAGGGATGATTAAATGATGATGTGTCTAATGGTTTTATCCTTTAAGATTTGCAAGAGAATGGGTGAATTTGGCTGTTGCTAATGTAGGCATTATGCTAGGGTTTATGTGTTTTTTTTCAAGGTTTTACATCCCTCTTTTTCCCTCCTTGTTTCCTATGAAATTCAATTCACAAATGTTGTAATATATCTATATCTTCTCTCATTTGCACTAAATACTAAATTTCCCATCCTAAATTCCTAAAACCCTATCCCTTCCCAAATCCCTTTACAAAACCCTAATGCTTCTACCCAAACCCTAATACCCTCCCCACAGCAGGCAAACTAAATGAACAACAGCAAGGAAAACAAAAGAATAACAAAAAATATAAAAATGTTATGTAAAAAGAAAAAAGAACAATAATATGCCAAAATGACCAAATATGAACAAAAGAGATATTGCTGTGTATAGTCATTGAAAAAAGGAAGGTATGTTGTTGTTGTATATCCATAGAAAAAACAAGAAAGATGCAGCTGTGTATATGTATAAAAATGGACATATTGCTGTAATTATTGTCTGCAAAAGAATATTGCTGTGTCTCCCCAAAACCAAGCCCTGTTTTCCTCTCTACCCCTTCCCTGAATACCTGTTCAATTAAGATCCCTTTTCCCCTTATGACAAGATGTAAAAGAAGTCTTATTCCCCTATGATTAAATCCTAATAAAGTGTTTCGTTGCAAATGATTTCCTAATGATGGAAGATGAGATGATGTGTTTAACATTTTGTGAATTATCCCTAAAAATCCCTGTTTTTATATATTTTCCCATTCCTTATTAACAATCCCTCCCCTAACATTTCCCTTATGATTTTTTCCCCTTGAAAATAACATACTTCTCAGCATTTTGCAGGTAGAGGCAGCAGTTCAATTTATCCTTCAGTTTGCCCATCTTGCTCCAAAACCATGTCAGATACCGAGACTTATGAGCAGTGAATGACCATTCATCATCTACAGAGGTGGAGGTACAACAGAGGCCTCGTAAGGGGGGCAAAGGTGGTCATCATAGGAGTCAGGAACCCACCTCTTTGGCAGAATTGCAGGCCTGTCCTTTGGCAATGAATGGTTTCCGTTATATGTCATGTTTTCAGTTCTGTGAGAGGCTTGCTCAGATTCAGCATCACAGGGAGTTGGCACGTTTATTTGTTTTGCATCTTCATGATGGGCAGGTCACTCTTGCAGGGGTGAATTTTGTACTATCTCCGGAGGTGATTTCAGAGGCTACCGGGATACCGAATGTGGGTGAGGTGTGGCCCAAGCGCAAAATGCTGGATTTTGTTTATTTTGAGCCATATGTCAGGCCAGCATTTGTGAGTCACTTGTCAGGGGTCTTTCCTTTCAGATTCCTCCGGGCGGAGTATGCTCAAATCATGCGGCTTATCATGCATTATTTTACATGCGAGGGAAGATTTTCACAGGTCTTCTCTTGTCACATTCACCTGTTGATGCACTTTACCTGAGTGAGGGTGATGAACATCCCGGTTTTCTTCTTCCAGGACATTCAGAGGATGGCATCCGTGTTTTAGAGGCAGTCCCCAGCTCAGCAGCATAGGAGTTTGTGCCATCATGGTCTCATTCAGCTCGTTGTTTCTCATCAGTTGAGTCAGCAGGGCATTCCATGGGCAGACTTCATTTCTCATGAGGTCTTTACAGCGCCACCACAGCCATAGCTAGAGCCAGAGGCCATTCATGAGGAGGGAGGTCCATCACACCAGCCCGAGATTATTGTGCCGAGACATGTTGTTTCCCCACTGCAGTGTACATATCAGAGAGGTCATAGGACTTTGTTTGCAGCAGCTCGACGAGTATTTTCTCCACAGCAGGTGGAAGGGGTCTCGTCATCATCATCAGATCAGCGAGTGTTATCTCCACACCAGGTGGAAGGGGCCTCGTTGCCGACAGCAGCACAGGTAGCTGAGAGGGGCATGCAGCCCATGATTCAGGAGAGAGTGTCAGCTGATCCGGTTATTGATCTTGACGCCGGTTCTCCTAGCACAGAGCTCAAGGATATCATCCGAGAGCAAAGCACCGAGATTCATTCGTTGCAAACACAATTATTGATGGCAAAATGGATAATAAAATATTTAGAGCAGCGAAACAAACAGCTTGAGGATGAGAAAGAGTTAGATGAGCTATGGAGGATTTGAAGTGATCGAGTCATCAACCGTAGGAGGCCCGGTGACTTGCTGCCCAAAGAGAGGGAATCCATGCTTATCCGGGTAAATACACACTTATAGAGGTTGTTGGCTAAGGCCAATCGAAACAACAAATTGCTAAGGAACATGAAAAACCATTATTGGGCAAGGATGCATGTTTGCAAGGCAAAGATGAAAATGTTCCAAAGAAGGTTGTCGGAGGTCCGCAAGAGGAAGAAGAAGACCAACCCGCTCCGTATCTTGGCTAAGGCCTCTCTCTCACCATGATACTCATTATCTTCCTCCTAGCAGCAAACCCAAGAAATTTTGAGAATTTTGAGGCATTTTTGGCATTTTTGGGAATTTTACAGGTTTTGGCCATTTTAGTGGTCTCACCCCGTACGCGACCAGTCATGAGGACAGCTCAGAACGGGGAAAACTCTACATTTTTGGAATTTTCATGCAAAGATACACTTTCCTATGGATGGGTTTCAAATTTTATGAAGATTGGGGCTCCCAAAAGCTCAAAATACATGCAAATTTTGACTTTCTGCCCCTTTTTTGAGTTGCAGAAAGCTGCCTTGGGAGAAATGACTTTTGAGGGGTCAAATCAACTCCAAATTCAGACATTCTAGTGGGGCTGGAAAGTAGACTCAGAGACCTTTCCAATGAGCTATCTTGCACCTGATTTGGACACCGGGAAGGCCCTCAAACAGAGCTGTCAATGCGCGCGACCAGTCAAAGTGAGGGGCGCGACCACTCAGGGAAATTTCCCTGTTTTGACCAGTTCGGCCAGCAAAACACTGTTTTCACCTTGGTTGACTTTTGAGGCATGTAAATGATGAATTTTTGTGTAATTTTCATGGCATTTAGATACTTTTACTCTCCTTGAACACTTCTAGAAGTTTCCTTGATGTAAATGGTAAATATTTAATGCATGGATAGGTTTCGTAAGTTTTAGAGGCAAGTTGTTTTGACTGCCTATTATCTAGTGATTAGTTTAGAATTAGTTGAAACAGCTCCTAGGAAGCTGAGCTCGAACCCTAGAGGTGGGGAAAGGAGTTAGATCTTCTATATTATGCCTTCTCTTACTCATTTTCATGGTTGGACTCTTGAGGGAGAAGCTCCTATTGTATATTTTACTTGTATCTTTGCAATTTGAGGAAAAGGAAGACCAGGGTTTTGCAGACATCATTGGGATTCTTGTGGACTCTTGTGTTGATGGTGTGTTCTCTTATTGTAATTGTAAGTGTGTTTATGTGTTCCATATCTTTCTTTACTGCAGCTTATTAAACAAATGAAGTGATAAATTTTGAATTCATGCATGTCATGCTCAGCTTTCAAATTTGTTTAATGTTTATGTTTTCCACTGTCTAAAGAGGATTCAAAGTCATTGTTTGCCCTCTTTAGCTTCTCCTCTTTCTCCTTGATCATCCATCTCAGCTAAAAGCATCAGCACAAACTCCTACCTTGCCCCAAAGACCCACCTACAAAAACTGAGCTCAATCCCCGCACCCTAGATTGCAGATCCTCAACTTGCCACCAAAAAACCCCAAAAAAACCCCCAAATCAACTTTCAAATCAGTTTACTAGCCTAATATCTGTGTTACCTTGATTGGTCATCTCTTCCCATTGAAAATTTAATAAGATTGACCGGAGAGAGCCTTCTCATACCCCGTAGGGATAGCTATGAGGTGAAACGGTTTGATGTTGCCTTGAAGGTTTGCCTTTCTCAGCCTGAGGTGAAATCTCAAGCGCTAACATTACCAAGTGCAGACAGAAGGGCGAGGAGGATTTCAAGGACATGGTCAAGGAAGAGGAATGGGGCCCGGGTGGGGCCTCAGACAGCTGATCTGCTACAACTGTGGAGGGCCAGGACACTACGCTCGCGACTGCACTAACCTGACTAGCATCGCTTGCCGCTATTGTGAGCAGTTTGATCATGAAATGGTAGATTGTCCAACGTTAATTGCCCAGATGTGTGAGAAGGGAGTGTTACAACCTACACCAACTCAAAATGTCCAGATGATGTGATTAGAACCATGCAAAGTGGATCCCAGTATAAATATGGTATTGAGGAGCTGTGCAACCACAGGAGGTGATACGCAGAAAGAGCTTGCAGAAGACGGGAAGAGGTGCGACGCACCTATAGAGGAACCTGACTCTGAGCCGGAACAAGGGATGCAGACACCTAAGGAAGCCGATAAGAGCTTCATGGAAGTCTCTACTCTAGGTAGGAGGCACCAAACGGAGCCAGGATTGGACCCCTCCATGATTACTATCTTTCTCGAAACTTGCATGAAGTTGCTGTGCGATAGTAAAGTCGTTAAAGGAATACAGGAGCTGATCACTAGGTGCACCGCATCGGGCGAGCCGTGCATAGTCTGAAAAATAAGAAGACATGCCCTACACACTGGATGAGAAATGAGAATGATAGTGCAAATTGGTGAATACGAGATGGATCAGGTCATCCTGGACTTAGGCTCGAATGCGAACGTGTTGCCTAAGAAAACATGGGAGCGCATGGGCAAGCCCGCACTACAATGGTCCCCGATTCAACCAAGGATGTACAACCAACAAAAGATCTTACCGATGGGCCAACTGCAAGGGGTGACCATGGACATCGAAGGCATAAGTATGCAGACCGATTTCGAGGTAATAGAAATTGTTGATGAAAGTAATATGTACCCTGCATTGCTAGGAATTGATTGGGCCACAGACATGAATAGGATCATTAATTTAAAGAGACAGAAAATGAAGTTCGAAAAGAAGTCACTGCGGGTAGTAGTTCCGTTGGACCCAGCGGAAGGAGAGCGCTACACCAAACCATTGCGTGACGAGGAGAGTGACAATGAACTAGATTGCATCTATCAGATAACAGTGCAAGACTAGGATCGAATGCATCCCACAGACGATGGAAGAATCTCATGGGAGTGCAATAGCACCTACACAACGGATTCAGATGAGGAGATTGAATGATGGCAGAACCGACTGCAGGAAGTTACGACACTCAACTGTAATATGATGATTCAATCATTGCACCGCGTGACCATAGAGGAATGACAACGACCAGCGGGGAACGACACAATGAATGAGAGGTAGCTCGTCAAACTTGGCACCTTAATTGTAGCACACGAGCAGCCTGTTGTGTCGAAAGACTCACCACACGCACCCGGATGGAGGGCGCAAACGTTGAGATGCAGGAGGCAATTCCAGCTACGGATTGGACGACATGCATAGCAGCCACGTTGGTACAGAGTAGTCATCCATCAACAATGAAGGGTACGGGTGCACATCATGCGACCATCAACCCAACCGGAGCTACGCGGAATGAGGGCTCATGGGGCCAGGAAGGGAGCTCTCTCCATGAATAGTACCTCTACACTCCATCCTTCCTATAACAAAATCCGCGAAAGGATTCAACAGCTTTGGGTAGCCGTTTGGCATGGCAAAATACAATTTTGTAAGATAGAAGAAATGGGGGCCAGACTCTGAGAACAAAGTGCGAGGCTGGATGAAGAAATTGATAAGCTACAATTAGAAGTCACCCATAGGGGCTATGCAACGGAACTAATGAAGGGATCGGACATGGTTGGCTCTCCTATACTACTACACCAAGCCGCGACCCTGCTAGCATGGTTGCGATTACACCTTGGAGTACTAGAACGCATAAACCGCAATCCGCTATTAGAATCAAGGGAAAGCAAAGGGTGCTCGCAGCTTGGGCTAGTTGGGAAACAGAAGACCCGCATGACGGGTGCACCCACCTGACTATCCATAGGAGGCCTAGTCCCAGTGCCCCATGTAGTTGAAAGAGGGCGCAAGACTATAAAACAAGCTGTCAAGAAGTTGCGCGACATGGCTGTAGCACACATATAGAAAACACACCTGTGTACCTGGAGATCCACTGCCGCGGGGAAAGGATGGAAAGCGACCATTGCAGGTATTGTTCATGATATGATGGCCCATTTAAGGCACGTTGGAGTGGGCAGCGGGAAATTAAGACAGAAAAGTAACCGCCAAAATCGCATTTATGAGCCACAGTAAGAGCGAACGGGTGATTTTAAATTTGAAATCATATATAAACAGAGTAAGGGTCACACAACCCCGCTTTACCATTCCATAACAAATATGCCCAGGATCCAAGCCAAGCACAAGATGAATGAAAAACAACTAGAAGAAAGTTCGTGGTTTCAGGCATTGCCAAAACATTATTGGGAAGCAATCCTCAAGTCGACAAAACCCACCACAGATAGTTTGCAAAAAGCCACGCCGCAGACAGCCGAGCTCCCTAAAGCACCCCGGACACCGCGGACCAGGAAGGACCCTCATATTTAGGAATAAGTAAGGAGGTTGCCACGACACCGACACTTTAGCAAGCTCACAATGGAGGAAAAGGGTAAAACTGTCACAATTGAAAGCGATGAGGAGGAAGAGGGTTCTCCAACATATGTTGAAGAAGTAAACCCTAAAGAGGATCCCATCCAGCCAGTACGACGACCCAAGTATGTGTCTCCAAACAAGGGGAAGGCGAAGGTACCTACCAATCTGGATGAAGTCAACACTATTCTTATCACCCCACCTCTTCCAAAAGGAGTCCCAGTGGAAAGCTCGATGGTTGGTCGTATTGCGACAATGAAATTTGAAGACTAGGACCTAGCAGATACATAAAAATTTCCCCATTTGGTGACTAGCGCACTGATGGAGCAGAGTGTAGAAGGGACAGTTACAACACTACAGCCAAAGGAGTGGCTGCGAAAGGTGGAAAAAGCCAGGTTGCTCTGTCTCTTGTCCATTCCCCACTTTCTCCGGCCCCCTATCACAATGTTGGTCATAAGGAAGTTGCTCTGTTTGGTCCATGAGGACATACTATGAATCAACAAACCCATCCGCATCACAACTGAACTTGTTCATTGGATCTCATAGCTTCCCTGTGAGGGAAGAGACTGCCGGGAAATTGTTGATAGATATGGCGATGTAACAATGATAGACAACATGAAAAAGAAGTATAAGCTCGAGAAGGGGCAACGAGGATATGTCATTGATAGCATTTCAAATAATGCAGTCCACATCACCACCCAGTTGGTGACAGGAAAAGTGATGCAGAAATGCCATGGCACTGAGTTTCTAGTAGTAGTCATTACACTCACTGAGGAATGTGCAGTTGGAGAACAGTTCAATTGGTCACAGTTCCTTTGTGAAGAGTTCCTGACCAACTGTTGAGAGGTCCAGGAGGAGGGTAAGACCTTCCATTATGCGTGGCTATTGTTATCCATTATGTTGGTTACCACTGACTTACTCGAAGACAGACAATTTCTTGTCTTGGACTAGGACTAGCCAAAAGCCGTCAGATATGCTTCCCTTTGGGCGACAAGGGATGCTGGATGAATCCAAAGCATCAAGATCTTTTTGATATTGATGGATGCGAGTGTGAGCCAATGGATTAACATGAAACCTTGCCTATCCAGCAAAATCTATGAAAGCATGAAGCATATTTCCGAGTTTAAGGCAGACAGGCACTTTGTCTACATCAGTGCGTGCAAGGACCCTAACCACACATGGACCTCACTCCCTTTTGTTTCCATTGATGAAGCTATTGATGTAGTTTTGGATACCTGGCCACCGGCGTGGCGTGGACTAGAGGCAATAGGGAGTAATGAGGCCGCGATCCGGAAGCAAAAGGAGGAAGCTAAGCACACTGCATAGCAAAAGCAAAATGAACAGCATGCTGTGGAGGTTTTGGCAGCTCGGGAGGCGACATAGGCGGCAATAGTAAAGGAACCACTAGGAGGGGCTGCGTTGACAATGGACAAAAGCAGTCATAAGGCACCCACTAAGATGGCCACGGAAGAACCACCATCAACCACCACGGGTGTGCCTTTGAAATGGCCTGCGCAAATGGAATGACTGAAGCCACGAAAGAAGGTGAAGGCATCTAAATTGGACAACGAAGTAACCACCTTAACCGAGGGCAACCTAAAGGACATAGGGGACACCATTCGTGATGCCGCTCGGGATGCCATCGACGAGGCCATGTTAGAGTAGCAGATTGTGTTGGGGGAACTCTGTATGCAGCTACAGGAACTTGGGACAAGGATCACGCCAATGGGCACCAGCGCTACTCAAGGGGTTCCTGGTATGATAGCCACTGCACCACTATTGAAGGCCCAAATGTCTCATTCCATCGTGATTCCAGCAGGAGCATTGATCACCACAAATGCAGAGGACTAAGTTGTGCTAGGATGACTTACAGGGCTGGGACTAAATGTGGCTTCCCTATCGCGAGAAAGTTTGTAACAGCTCCAGGACAACGCCACAATGGAGCTCTACGCTAGGGAAGGCTGCGCCGAACAGGTACTCTGGGAATAGAAAATTAATATAGAACAGTTGTGCCTCCAACAGGATGAAGCAGTCACACAGAAGCAATAGGTGGAGCAGCTAGTAGCAGAAGCCTACTCGAGTGCCCTTGAGCTGGAGGTTGGGGCCGAGCTATCTATTGAGACACGAATCCACAAATTGGCTATCGGGTTCTGTCAAGCAAAGGAGGAGGCTGCACAGATCTAGCTGGAGCTCAGTTTGTAGATCGCGGACTTAAAACTACAGGTTCAACCATTGATGCCCCCAGAGATCACCAAGTAGCGTAGAAACATCATTACCTTTGGGCATGAGAGGCTCACACGTTCAATGAAGGAATGCACCAACTTGTTAACCCAGTCGATTACTATGCTCACCTCCCTCCAGGAGGATCCAACACTTCAGCAACTAGAAACCGAGGCCAGGGAGCTACAACAAGCCTACGATACGATCAAAGGAACCATGCAGATCATTGCTATTACGCAGCACTTGGCTAAGATAAGGGAGGCCCAGCACCTGAAAATCCAAGCCGACACTGCCAAACAAAAGGAAACAGTGATTAAAGCCCATCTACAACCATGGCTAGATGAGGCATTTGCGGCCTTGACCACCATAGAGTGCAAGGTAGCACACATGCAGGTAGAATATGCCACCATGGAGCCAGCAGAGACAGAGGCTGATGTGTCAGCGATGCGCGTGGAACTGATACAGCGAATGACGGAAGAGTTTGTTGCCAGTACAAGTGAAGCATAGAGGTTGCCAACCAACCTCCACACAAATATTGGTACACTAGCTGAGTGACTCGGGATGAATCACGATTATTGTGTTGGGCGATTGCTAGGTAGAAGAAGCCCCGTGCAACAGTCATGGGGCACAAAGCCCGAAATTTTGGGTAAAGATAGGGTAAAGAATCTGCGGGATGCGTGAAGCACGATTTGTAATAAGTTGAGTCAAAGGGTGGTCCACCGAAAAATAATGTAAATAAATGTAAGTTCAGTTGGCCCACCCATGGATCGCGGTTCATGGAAATGTATAAATAGAGCGTGCCTCTATGGGTAGAAGTTGCTAGTTTTTGATATATAATTGTGGATTTGATATGTAATGGGTTTTTGAGAAGGAAATTCAGAAAGTGTCTATAAGTCCGAGTCGAGGGTATTGGGTAGTGGATAGAGGCTCTGCAACTGTGTGTGCAGAGGCCTGGAAGAGTCTACAGCTATGTGCATGGACCTCTGTTGCTTAGTGCACAGGGCGGATTGGAAGATGTTGGCAAAAAAATTGAATAAAGATAAGTTGATTCTGAAATTCTATGTTAAATCTGTATTATCACAGATCTAGCTATTATATGGTTAATATAACTGTTTAATCTGTGCGCATATGCTTATGTTATGAATATATGTGAATCTGTGTCTATTCTATGTGCGCTAACTAGTTAATTAAATGTTTGCTTAAAGACCCTTCTAAGTAGATCTGATTTATAATACATCATTAAGTAATTAATATTAGGAAGTAGCCTAGGTCCAGATCTATGCAGAAGCAGAGCAGCACGAGGCTATAGAATGGTGCACGAAACCTCCAAACCACATCTAAACATCCCAAGGGTGTGGAAGCCTAGTTCCAGCACCATCCCCTGCTACCTCAGGTGAGACCTCAGTTTGCGCTCCACGGGCTGTTGTAGAAAGGGCCGGTAGTTTTGGGATTTATTTGGCTAAATAATTCTTCTGGACCTGGGTCAAGCACCTATAAGCCAACACCCTTTAGATGCAAAAATTGTAGAAACTTGTATGATCTGTTTAGAAAGTCATGAGTCCAAGGGTTGTCCCTCAATCCCAGGTCTTAAGGCTGTCTTTCAAGAAGAAACAGTCCCAAATTTTGTAGAACCTCTTTGTTTTGTTGCAAGAAGACCTTGGCAAGGGCCATAAAATCAAGGATTTAACAATCCAATGTATCTTCAACCCCCACCAAACTGGAATTCTTGGCAGCAACCTTGGCCTCAACCTCAATCTCAGTATCAATCTCAATCGTAGCCACAAGGGGTACAAAATCCTTATGGGAGATTTACTGAATATTATCAATATCCTTCATCCTATCAGAATTATCCTCCCCCACAAACTCAACAACAAAATCAGCAGCCACAACTTCAAAATCAGAATCCGCAACTTTCATTGCCATTTCCACAACAACCTCCACAACAAAGTCAAAATCCTCAACTCTTGCTGTCATTTCAGTAGAAACCAAATCACCTACCTGCCCAACCATTACCAAACCCCAATAATAAAAACCCTCAGAATGCTTACATGGTAGAAGGACAACAATTTCCAACTTACATGATTACTCCTCTAGATCTTAATGATGTTAAACTTAGATCTGGTAGGATATTAGAAAAGGAAAAACCTTCTGTAGTTATTCAAGAACAAGACACTTCTAAGGAAGATTCTCTAAAAGTCAATAAAAGTTTTGATGGAACATCCCTCCAAGACCAAAATATTGAAAAAAAAAACAAAAAGAATCAATAAACACAACTCCTATCATTGAGCAACCAACATCTACTTCTACACCTCCTTTTCTTGAGAGATTACAAATTGATAGAGGGGTAGAAAAATAGATCTTGTTGCCCAATTATGATTTTCTAGATGAATTGAAGAATGTTTGTATCAAAATTCCTTTGTTACAAGCCATTACAAAAATTCCAATTCTAGCCAAGACAATAAAGGAGTTGAGCATCAAAAGACCAGGAAGAAAATCAAAAGAAACAAAAAGAATTCACCTGGTAGGAAAGATAGTAGACATAATGATGGGAAAGATTGCCACGCAGAAATATGTGGATTTAGGAAGTCCAATTGTCAAGACACATATAAATGGAATTGAAATTCCAAATACATTAATTGACTTAGGGGCAGCCATAAACATTATGAGTAGACAAACTATGGAGCAACTTAAACTTCCTAATCTTCTTTACACACCTACCTTACTACAACTTGTAGATAGATCAGTAATCAAACTAGATGGTGTGCTAGAAGATATTTAAGTATTCTTAGATTCTTGGGAATATCATGTTGATTTCATGATTTTAGCTCCCAAGAATAATCTAGGAGGACACCCACTCATACTAGGAAGACCTTGGCTGGCCACAACTGATGCTTTTATTAGTTGTAGATCTGGTGACATGTATATTTCTGATGGCAATTCAACAAAGAAATTTATTTGTATCCTCCAGCAAAAGCAATCACAAAAATAGATGACAAGAAATGGATCAATGATGAAGATGATATTCAACCTCTCTTTACTATGTCAAAAATTAGTGAAGATAGTCAAATTTTGAACACATCGGAAAATTTTGAAACATCTTCAAAATATGATCATGCATAATTTCAAGAAAAATCTAATGTTGAATACTTGTCATCTAGGCAGATGTCTCTCTATTCTATGGAAGAGTTTGGTAGCTTTACAATTGAAATTTTTTTGGGGTAGAACATTGCACATAAACAAAAACTTGGAGAAACTACAACAAGAAGAGCTAACCAAAACATTACAAAAACATTCTGCTGCATTTGCATGGGAGTACACTAACATGAAAGGTATTGATCCTAAGATTTGTATCCATCATATCTATATTGAGGAAAACAATAGACCAATCAGACAACCTCGGAGAAGGATGAATCCAAATCTTAGGAAAATTGTGAAATAAGAGCTCCAAAAATTACTCAATGTAAACTTCATTTACCCAATTTCAGATAGCCAATGGGTTTCTCCTTTGGAAATTGTGCCTAAAAAGAATGGTAAATGGAGGGTGTGCATTGATTACTGAGAATTGAATAAAGAAACCCTTAAAGATCACTTTCCTTTACCCTTTATAGACCAAGTGTTAGATACATTAGCAGGAAAGAAGTATTTCTCATTCTTGGATGGCTTCAGTGGTTATAATAAAATTCACGTAGCAGCTGAGGATCAAGATAAAACCACATTTACTTGTCCATGGGGAACTTTTGCCTACCAAGTACTTCCTTTTGGGTTATGTAATCCACCTGTAACATTCCAAAGAGCAGTACTAGGAATTTTTTCTGATCTAATACATGATTGTGTAGAGGTATATATGGATGATTTTACAATCTATGGAAACACATTTGAAGAAGCTTTGGAAAATTTGGAAAAAGTCCTTAAAAGATGTAAAGAAACAAACCTTTCACTAAGCCATGAAAAATGCTTTATGATGTTTACAGAAGGTATTGTTTTAGGACATCACATTTTGGGAGATGGGATTAACGTTGACAAATATAAAGTTAAAGTCATCTCTAAGTTATCAATTCCAAATTGCCAAAAGGATGTTAGAGGTTTTCTAGGAATTACAGGATATTATAGAAGGTTTATAGAAAAATTCACTAAAATAGCATCTCCACTCTTCAAATTGCTTACCAAAGATGATGAATTCAAGTGGAATCCTAATTGCCAACTAGCATTTGAAACCTTGAAAGCAAAAATATCTGAAAAACCTATTTTAAGAGGTCCAAATTGGAAACTTCCTTTCCATATTTCCATAGATGCTTCAGATACAGCTCTGGGAGTTGTATTGGGACAAAAAGATTTGATTCCTTATGCCATTTACCATACAAGTAAAAATTTGACTCCCGTTGAGTTGAATTATACTGTGACTGAAAAAGAATTCTTAGTTGTTGTTCATGCAATTAATAAGTTCAGACATTATATAACAAGCTATGAAACCTTTGTTCATACATATCACTCTGCAATTAGATATTTGATGAATAAACCTATTACTAATGGCAGAGTTACAAGACAGCTTTTACTTTTGCAAGAATTCAACATTACTGTGCTAGAGAGACTTGGAAAACAAAACACAGCTGCTGATTTCTTGTCCAGGATTCAGAATATCAAAGAAGACTCTCCGATTGAAGATAAGTTTCCTGATGAATATCTTTTTGCAGTAACTACTCAAACTCCTTGGTTTGCAAATGTTTCTAATTACTTAGTTACAGGGAAGTTACCTTCACATTTGTTTCCTAGAGAGAAAAGAAAGATTATTCAAGAAAGTGCAAGATATTCATGGATCACTAATGAATTGTATAAAACAGGGCCAGATCTTATGTTCAAAAGGTGTGTCACGGAAGATGAAATCCTTGATATTCTCAAAGCATGTCCTGATGAACCGTGTGGTGGACACTTTACTGACAAGAGGATAGCCTATAAATTCCTTTCTTTAGGATATTATTGGCCATCCATCTTCAAAGATGCTAAATAATATGTCAGGAGATGCAACAGCTGCCAAAGGGTAGGGAAACCTGTTCCCTCAAATGAGATGTTATTACAAACTCAGGTACTTATTGAACCCTTTGAAAAATGGGCTTTAGACTTTATTGGACCAATTAATCCTCCATCCAAGTGGAAAAAGTATATATTGGTATGCACTGATTATGTCACCAAATGGGTAGAATCCAAAGCATTACATTTTGCTAACGAAAAATCTGTAGTTAATTTTATTTTTGAAGACATCTTCACTCATTTTTGTGTTCCAAGAGATATTTTGACAGATCAGGGATCTCAATTCACATCCAACATGTTGGAAAGGCTTATGGAGGAGTACAAGATCAAGCATAGGAAGTCTACTCCCTATCATCCACAAGTAAATGGTCAAGTGGAGTCTACAAATAAAGTGATTGAAGGAATCCTCACCAAGACTGTGCATCTACATAGAAGAGATTGGGTAGAAAGGCTTCCTGAAGCCTTATGGGCCTATAGAACTACATGGAGGAACAAAACGAGACATACACCCTATGAACTTGTTTATGGGAAACAAGTCATGTTCCCTATAGAGTTCCAAATCAGAACTTTTAAGATGGCAGTCTAGTTGGGGATGGATTCATCATAGGCTCAAAAACATAGGCTGGAGCAATTAAATGAACTTGATGAAATTAGGCAAGAAGCAATTCAAAGGACTGATATAGTCCAACAACAAAGGGATAAATGGCATGAAAAATACATCAAGGACAAGAGGTTTCAAGAGGGAGATTGGGCACTGTTATTTGATTCAAAGTTTAAAGATTTTCAAGGGAAGTTTCAAACTCATTGGCTTGGGCCATATGAGATTGAATTTTTTTTTAGTAATGGAGCAGTGAGGATCAGAATAATAGATGAAAGTCAAACTCCTCTTCTTTTGAATGATCATAGATTGAAGATATATCAAAAACCAATTTCAAAGGAGGAGTTCATCGAGATCTTCGAAAACAATTCTAAAATAAAGTTAGTGAAGAAGAATCCTTCTTCTCCACCAACTTAGTCTTTATTTTTCTTATCCAAAAAAAATGTATAAGGTTGAAAACCAATCACTGATTGGAATTCTTATAGAAAAAATACAGGGTGAAAATCAGAAGACTCTGACACCATATATTTTCCATTTCTTTTCTGAAAGTGGTGGCAAAAAGCCACAGTCACTCTACATTCTACATAATTCATTGTCTCATCTCATTTCACTCTATTTTACTTTTATAGTTTCACTTCACTCCATTGCCATATTTCACCAATAAATTTTTCCTTTCCAACATTTCTTTCATCTCCATTTTCATTTATCATCTTGTCATATTTTCACTCACATAGCCATTTCTATTTCATCCATTCATAAGCCATATTTTACTCTCTGTTTCCACATTCTATAGCAGATTTTGTTCCATAGTTGATCCTGTTCTGCAACTAATCTGATTCTGCAACAACAGTTTGATTATCAATCCAAGCACAAAGTGTCGAATTCATAATAAAATCTTGTATGCAGGTAACTGAAAAAAACAACTTTGAAGACCAATCATGCCTAAAGCACCTATGGAGCAAACATCAAAATATTAGCAAGCAGAAGGTAAGGTTCCAAAGGTAAAATACAAAATTTATTTCAAAAAGCAATTCAAAAACATAAGCTTGTATAACATGTATGATCACATGTCCCCTTGATTAATCATTATGTGATTTGGCCGCCACGATGTCTCTGCCATATCCTTCATCTTCAATGACAAACGGTCCAATGATTCCTTCATAACTGATATTTGGTTTAAACTCCATAAACTTGTACTTAACCGGACTTCCACAGCTACACCTGTTAACGATTAGATTAACGACATGACCTATCTTTATACGACTCTTCAAACCTTGATTGTTCATTTATTACACTAAGTTTTTCTCTCATATTTATGCAACCACTTTGTGCATATAGTCACTCTGTTTCCATATACTTTGTGCATATAATCACTCTCTTTCCATGCATTTTGTGTATACAGCTACTCTATTTCCATATATTCCGTATATACATTCGTTTTATTTCATATTCACAATCATTCTGCTTCCATATACTCTGTCATCCCATTTCGATATCCACAGTCATTCTGTTTCTATATACCCAGTTTCTCCATTTTCGTATACACAGTCCTCTTTACGCAATCATTCCGTTTCTCAAACAGTGAGAGTAATTTTGAAGAGTAGCCGAGAATAGAGGTTATGGGGCTTATTGTTAGAACTGAACCCGTAGGGGTAAAATACATGGAGGGTTATCCATAGCTGAAGGGAATGTTACAGAAGGCTAGTTGGTTGTGTTTTATTGAAAAATTAAACAGTTACCATAAGGAAATCACTAAATCCTTTGCCACGTCATTTGATGGAATGGAAGTGGAAATAGGTGACATTAAATTTGCAGTTACTGAGTCCTTCATAGTTGAAGCAACATAACTCCCAAGGCTAGGAGAAAGGTGGTTTAAGAACAAAGAGTTTCATGATGAATCTTGGAAGCTCATTCTTAAAAATCCAGGTATGGACGTTTCAGTTTTTAGAAAAGGGATTCCAATTTCTGCACTCAAAAACAAATGAAGTAGCATGTTGTTAATACTGCAAAATTTTATTTCATGTGAAGGGAGGTTTGGATCTATGTATGTGTATCATATATTACTGTTAATGAATTTTCTAGAGAATGGAACCCTCAATCTTCCCTTTTTCCTTTTGAATAGTCTGAGAAGAATGGAAACCAATGTTCAAAAGAAAGTTGAATCAATAGAAACCACTCTATATCACCATGGACTAGTGAATATTTTAGTTGAATTTCATTTGAGAAGTGTAGGGGATACATGGGAGGACTTTTTGGTAAGGAATTTCTTCCAAGATGCTCCAGACTTGTCTAAGGGTAGTCATGTTAAATGAAGTAGGAGAAAGAAGACCAACCTCACCATTCAAAACACCCTTGGAACTTTAGCACAAAAAAATGATGAAGAAGAACCAATCTCTGAAAAATTAACAGAGATCAGGAAGTAGACTAAGCAGAGGAGAAAAATGAAAGAAAAGGTTGAAGAGATCCACAAGGATATTCTTGAACCTTCATCACCTAAGGAGGATGAACAACTGCTTTCTGAAAGATTAACCAAGATCAAGGAACATATCAAGAAAGATAAGGAGAAAGGAAAGAGGAAAAAGGATACAAAAGAAGAAACTATAGACTTCCAAAACTTGAGGAGGAGTTCTAGACTCTGAGGCAAAGTGAAGAGAGTGAAATCAAAAGAGGCCCAGTTTATAAATTTAGTGGAAGAAACTCCAGCTCAGTCCCCTGACAGTATTCCATATGAGCAAAGTCCACAGAACTCTCCTCCACAAAACTTTGGAGGCATCCCAAGTAGAGCCTCTCTTAGCATTAATCCAATACAACAGCAACTCTATGACTACATAGAGTCATTAGAGAAAAAGAGTACATTAGTAGATCCATGGACTTCAGCTAATCCAGAGTAGCCTACCACCTCACAAGAAACTCTAACTAGCTCCCTCAAACAGGAGATCTTTGAGCTAGAAATTCTGAATAGGCACATCCAAAGAGAAGATGAAACCTTAAAGGAACAGAATAAGCTAGATAGAGATAATCATGATAACACTATGCTTCACTTGGGTTTATGGTATAAAAATAACAAGAAACTAAAAAGGAATAATAAGAAGTTGAACAGGGCACTTAGTAACCTCAAGTACAGATTTCTCATGAGGAAGCCGAGGATGGCAATTGGTGCAAAGAAAAAAAGAAGAAAAAGTTGGATGTGTTGGCTGAAGTATCAGAACAAATGTAGTAGGAGGAGGAAGTTCACAATTTTGATTGCATGGGGACATGCAATAGTCTTGCAGTGGGGGTATGTTGAGCCTCAAAACTATGCTTTCCTTAGCAACTTTTCTCTTCCTTTCTTCTTTGTTTTTCCATGAAGCAATGCATTCCTATCATCAATAACCATTCTACATTGCCTTAAGGAGAACATTTTAGTGCTTTACATGTTATACTTTTATGTTTGTTGTTTCAATATGTTTTTGTCTTTTAGCTATGAAACGCAGCCTATTCTGCAACTAATCGGCTATTCCGCAGCTACTTCCATGCTTTTACAGGTTCTAGGTGTCAGAAGGAGGAAATAACTACATGGGCAGCTTGGAAAACATCATGGCATGGATCGTGTCCTATTCACCTAGCCTAGGTTGACAAGGAAGATGGTACAAGACTGCAGTCAAAGGAGAAGTCAAACGTAGAGACCTAAGGGAAACATGACTCTATTTTACACACGTTTCATAGTGCTGGGATCCAAAACAACTTCCTGAACCCACAGAATTCAACAACCATTTGTGCAACCGAATCCAACAACCATCACCTTAGATTTATGTCTCCAACAATCGAGGAAGAGAATTTCGTGTGCCTGTCTGCTACGTGTTTTTGGCTGTAGCTTATTTTTCTCCATAAAACAGTTGTATAATTTCTCTATAAATACCTATGTGAAGAATGCAAAACCAGTTCTAATTTTGACTGACGTATTAAGCTCAGACTACTGCTCTGTAATTTTGAAAACTCATTTACTGTGTTTTTTTAATATGAAGACCGCAAGTTTCATGGATATCTGAAAGCATTTTTTTGGAGTTTTGATTAAGTATGCATAACCTGAGTAGCTGCAGAGGGCCCCTGCAATGGTTAAGGTTACATTTCATTTTGTTTTGTCTTTTATAGTTAAATTGTAAATTCATCATTTCTTCCATAATGTTTATAACCATTTACTAACCTTGTTTATAATGCAGTCTTTATCATTTTCTTACTAATGCAAAATAGCTTCTTTCAATACAAAATAGTTCTTTTTGTTTAATTTCTTTCTAGTTTCTTATCAATAGTTAGAAGTTGAATTTAGTAGTGTAGAGTAGTTTGTTTCATTTGCTGTTTCATTAGTCTTTAGGTTTTAAATTAAGGTGATCAGTGCCATTACTGTTCTTGCCATTTTATTACTAGTTTACCGACTCATGGTGAAGATGAATGTTTCTAAAAAGCCCTTCTAGTTGATGATTCATCTTAAACTAAGCAGTTGAATACTTCATTTATGCAATGAGTCTTTTTTGCATTTTTGTATTTATTTTCTCTTAGAATAATGAAGTACAGAATTCTTCAAAATGTCATCACAAGGAGGTTGTTCTCCCAAAATTGAGAGGAAAAATAACTAAGCACTTCATTTAGTTTCCATAGTAGATTAGTTGCAATTTCATTTTCAGTATTAGTATTTCATTTAGTTTTGTTTCCATAATAGATAATTGCAATTTCACTTTTAGTTTTAGTTTTCATTAGTTTTGTTCTTGTCATGGATTAGATAATAGTTGCAATTTCGCTTTCACTTTTCAGTATTTCATTTAGCCTTGTTTTTGTAATTGATTAGGTAGTAGCTGCAATTTCAATTTTAAGTTCTCTTAGTTCATGACTTCGAAACAAAATAAGAGCAGAAATAGAAATTATGTTTTCATTTCTTGATTAAACTTTACTTCCAAATATGGCTTAAAGCACTTTTAGTCCTCATTTCATTTCTTTAAATTCTTAGCAGAAGTAGATTTAAGATTTTGTTAAGTACATTGTAAATCATTAGGGATTAAAGGATTAAAACCCCCAAAACAACATAAAACTCAAAAACACTGAAGTAAGAAGGGTCATCTCGCACATATAATGCACTACACTTCATCAGTTTACGATACTTGGATTGATAATTTATGTAGAGCAATTTAGGACACTAAATTGACCAAACAATAACCTGCCCAATATTCTCATAATATTCCACAAAAATAAATAATATTAAGCACAAATATGCAATTATTCATAAACCTTCCTAATGAATATATTAAAGTTAACAATGCATTATCTAACGCAAGAAGAGAGGTTTAATGTGTTGAAGGATGGTCATAGGCCTTAATTTATGTTTGATTTAGAGGCATGAGCCTTAATTTATGTCTAATTTAGAGGCCCATCAGAATGCTTACACTAATTGAGAGAAGAGAAAACAATCAATGCAACAAAAAAGCAATCAAAAATAAGATGAATCTTCACTACTTCGATTTTCAAAATAGAATAATGAAAATTCTTTCCACTTCCTACTCTCCTATGAAATGCACTTCAACTAGTCCTTCTAACAACAAAAGAAGTTCATTTTTTTTCAAATGCTCATGATGATGTAATTCTAGCATTCAATGATGCCAATCAATACAACAAATCAATTAATCAAACTAGAATGATGTATTTCTTCAATGGAATGCTAAAATGAATCTTTCACATAAACATTTAAATGAATATTTCCAAACACCCAAACACCAATCAAATGCAAAGCATGACAAGAAGAACTCATTTTAAATTAAATGAAAAGATTCAACCGAAACAAACCGAGCAATGTGATCTATGCTTGAAAAAGAGACATTCAACAAAAGAAGTGCAAACGAAACTTTTTTTTTTTTTTACTTGTTCAATTGAAGGCAAAGAAAAATAGATGAAAGGACTAAAAAACAAAATGCACTAAGCAACAAACCAAGAACTCAACTTGATGAGCACACAAAAAAATGAATGGACAATGACCCAGATGTCCTAGGGACCCAAACCATCCCAAAACTCAAAAAATCAAGTAAGGCAATCTCAAACCAATCAAGAAAGCAATTCAAGATAACAAAGCATTCTAGCCAGGGAGAATATAGAAAAACAAGCCAAGAAACATAATTTATGAGGAAAAGATACAATTCTAATGATTTATGAGAAACCCTGATTTAACCTATAGGCATCAGCGCGACTGTTTAACTAGAAACAAGCACTAAAGGGGGTTGTAGCGCGACTGTCCAAAGGGAACTCACGTTGGTCGATTCTACTGTTAGCAAATTAATAGCATCGATAGAGGGATTAAAGAAAAAATAAAAAATTTCATAAAACAGAACCAGACTTGTCACTCTAAATTTAAGAATCAAAGCAGTAGATGACTTGAAGTACAGATTACCAAAGAGAAAGAGTGAAACAAGAAAAGTTGTCACAAATCATGAAATGAAAAACAATTCAAAGAGAGGGATGGATCCCCAACAGAGTCGCCAATTTGTGGAGTAGGAAGATTCTCTCTGTAGACAGAGACAATCCCTCTAACCCAGGGGAGAGGGTCTAGCCACAAACAAGACAATCTAATATAACTTCCCTTAGATCGAGAAAGGATAAGATCCTACCTCTTGTATCACTAATCCTTTTCTGATGAAGTCCTTGTGCCTTTGCTCCAGTGATCATCTCCTTAGTGTCAAACAAGTACCTGAAACAATGAGACAAGAAACCAAAGCACACATGATAGCATACAAAATATTCAATCTACTTAAGAGGCTAAGGACTCTTAAGCTACAACCTAACATATGCAATTAATACAGGAAACAAAATATTAGATGTATTATTGATAAGACAAAAAGGAGAGTACAAACTTCGCCTTACCATTCCAGGTTTCCTTCGACATGTCCCGGTTCCAACACCACTGTTAGCATCTCATGATTCACCCTCAAAACAATGGAAGTTCAAGGTTTCTTCCTCTTTACTCCAAACCAAACAAAACCACAAGCTGATTCTACCTTCACACACACAAACTAGAAGGCTAAAATTCTCAAGATGGCTATCAATATTTGCAGAGTATTCCAGCCATTTCATTAGCTAAACCATGAGGAGAGAAAGTTTTTTGGCTTGTTGGGGCCTGACCCAGGTTCAACGTTAATTAGCCAAACAAATCCCTACACGACTGGCTCTTTCAACATCAGCCCGCGGAGCGCGGACCGATGTCGCACCCAAAGAAGTAGGGGGGATTCTGGAACCAAGTTTCCACACCCTGAGATGGTCGTGATGTCATTTTATTCCTTCTATTCCTGCCTTCGCGCAGGTCGCTAGGGCTTTCTAGACTAACCCTCTTTTCCGCCCTTTAATACCTCTGCGAAAGGGTACGACTGACCTTCACGCAACCCTAACCTATGGCTTAGGTACTTTTGCACTGCTAAGGCAGCGTATTGCACAGATTTTCAAGTTATCTTAAGAATCTTACTTATATTATTAGACAATCATAGTTAGCATAGTGTAAATAGATATCCTTATTTGCGTTACGTTAACCAACATAATTACACACATTCACGCATCACATAAGAATTATAAAGGAAATTCATACATAACATGTCAAGATGCATTAACAGGAACAAAGGCATAGAAATTGCAGAATACTTCTCTTTATTGATATCTTCCAAGTGATTACAGACTCTATCCACCCTGCGCACACAATTGTAGGGGTCCGCGCACTTAGCTGCAGACTTCTACCTTAGGCCTCTATGCACTCAATTGCAGAGCCTCTACCTACACTACGACATGAAACTTAGACTTCTTACTTCAGAGCTATGACTATCTTCCTCATATTGCTTACTCTAAAACTACTTAGAGCTTAGCTCTTTTTATACAATCCCATGGTCCGCAAACCATGGGTAGTTATTTTACAGCTGACTTTACGTTACAAAACTAAGGGGAGACAATCCTTTATGACACATGACACCTTCATGCTCTGTAACCACAAAATGCGAAGTCTTTACAATTTTATTACAAAACTTTACCCAAAACATGGGCTTTTAGCCCCAAAACTGTCCTTTGGGAGATCCCGTTCCCAAGAAAGTTAGAGCTTGGAAGTTATTTCATGTCAAGCTAGAGGAGGAAAAGAGTGTTGAAAAGGTGTGTAGTAGGACTTGGATACCGCAAAGGGGATCTCCAACGTCAAGGGGGAAGAAGGTCTTATCTCCTTAGGAAGGTCCACTTTTAAAGGGGAAAGAACCTTATATGGAGTTCCCGGCCCTTATCCAACCAAACGAACATCTAGCACATCGCCACTAGAAGTTTCTAGACGTGAAAATACATTTCCTTTTATAAAAACAGTCCAGAAGTAGACTGGCACAGGTATTGGGCTAATAGTGGCACCGATCGGCATGGGTCACAGTGTAAAACTCTGCCATTGGCGTGAGTGAGATACTGGGAAAGAGCGTTGATCTTAAAAACTGGGTTTTAAGAAGGATTCTCTGGAAATGTTCTGAAGGGAGTGGGGACTACTTTCTTCAAACTTCAAGGGATGCAAGAGAATAGGTTTCATGGTGAAATTATAACACAATAGTCACTACTAGGGTTCTCTGGGATTAGGAACAAGGAGTGAAAAGAGAGTGACAAATTATTGTGTAACACAAGGCCAAAGTTGTTTGTGTTGTGTGAGCAAGCTCAAAGTCACCTGTGTTGTGTGAGAAAGGCTGAGAGTACTTGTGCTGTGGGAAAGGACGAAGGTGCATGTGCAGAGAAAGAAGGTCGAGATATGTGTGTGTTGTGGAGAGAAAAGGTCAAGAGCTGAGTAACTGTTAATGAAGAGAAGAGAACAAAGTTGCATGGACTACGATGAGTGAATGATGTTAAGAAAACTAGTGGGTTGATGTAGAGTGAGCAGTTTGAGCAGAGATAACAAAGATGTTATTAGGTAGAGTGTTTACCAAACTACAAAGAACATTCAGTTCCTATTTGGGTGTGGGTTGGTGCCTGCATATAGGAAGTTGTTGCTTCCATCTCTAGTGGATGTTTCAAAAGGCTTGGGGGTTGGTGCCTCCTACAAGTTGGCTTGCAAAAATACAAGGAGATGCAAGTTGGTGCCTGCAAAAAATCCATGAGGTCGGTGCCTCATAATGGTGCTTTTGGTAAGTTGGATAACTATCTAAAAAAGAGGGAGTTGATGCTTCCTGATAGTTGGTGCTATAAAACAATCAAATGGAGTTGGTGCTTCCTGTGGGTGGGTACTCACAAAACAGATTGATGTAATAGAGTATGTGCTCTTATTTACATCAATGACAACAACAATATTTGGTTGTTTTTTCCCAAAAGGGTTTCCGCTTAAAACCTTGTGTCTCATGTGTATGATACTCATGGCCTATATGCTTTTATGTTGTGGTAATGTTGCTGCCGTATTACATATTGCTTCTGATTATACAGATGGGTGACAATATTGAATAAGAAAAGTAAATAGGCTTGAAAAGTCAAAATTAGCCTTAATATTAATTTGACTGCTTCTCATTATTATCATTGTTTCCAACATAAGTCTCTAGACTCGTCAACAAGAAGTATATCTTAAATTATGTGTGTGTGTGTGTGTGTGACATCCTCCTCCCACATCTAACCAAGCAACCGACCAACTATGATATGATTCAACGTCCTAAGTAACCTTAAGGAAATGGAATCAATGGAAACATAACACAAAGACCTCCCTTAGGTGCTTCAGGACCCCCTGGACTAATCCACCACTCTAGGTGCCCAAACCCTGAGTTAACCTAGCGTTTAGATGAATAAAACCCAAATTCACTCCCATGACAAGTTATGCATGCGACTGTAACCTTATAGTCGCTCTCACAGGCTTGCTTGCAAGATACCAGAGACCCAATTTGTCAGTGTTATGCTAGCAACTCTGGGATTTAAGCCACTCTTTCAGGCCCAAAGCCCAGGTCACTACCCAGAGTTAAATCATCTCTTAAAATCAATAAAATAACATGGAAATGTTATTACTAAAGAAAATACTTGTTCAAGACCTTGACTGGACCCCTACTAGCCACAATAGGCATTTTGTCAAACGCTTAGTAAATATGCAACCTACAGGTGTAAATAACAGATACGAGCATAGGGGTCTCATACTTATTTGAGATTTGCTATGAATCATTTTATCCCTATCACATTAGCTTCCATTTCATCCATTAGGTCATAGATACATTGATCACTCAGTGAAAGGTAAGAACATGATGAGAGCCACTCATGGTTGTTGTCATAAAACATGTAAATAAACAACATAATAGGGACTAAAATACAAATGAAATCACAACCATATAAACCACATATAATCCATCATAATTCTCATAGATATACAAGTAGAAATAACCTTTCATTAATGATGCAAAATCGAAACCTGGGATGGGACTTCCACGTTCCACCCAACTGTAGAATGGATGAACCAAATCTCTCTTCAACCATTCACCCCCATGCCATATTCCAAGTATGAATGTGGGATCTCATAGAAGACATCAATAAAAAACCTTCTAAGGCTTCCTAAGGCCATCCACCTCAACCTATCAAACAATGATTCCACCTCACAGTCAGACATCACAAAACCATCATCAGATCAGTCTTTATCCAAGCCTTCCAAGGCTCCAGAGTGTTTTTCCAACCAAGGCTCCAGAACTAGTAACTCAACCTACAACTTTTATTGGGCTCCAGAGTGTTTTTCCAACCAAGTCTCCAAGACTAGTAACTCAACCCACCAAGGGCTCCAAAGCGTTTCTCCAACCAAGGCTCTAGGACTGGTAACTCAACACAAGTTGTTACAGGGCTCTAGATTTTTTTTTCCAACCAAGGCTCCAGGACTAGTAACTCAATCCAAGCTAAGGAAACATGAGAACCAACCAAAAACAAAACAATGAAAATAAACACACAATCATCATGGCTATCCAAGAAATGGCAAGGCTAGGCAATCCACTATTAATCATGGCCATCCTCCATGCCAATGATAGATCACAAACAAAAATCCACATGCATATGCCTTGCATTCCAAAACTAGTGAAGGAAACATACATGCAACTTGTTACCTACAAGTAAATATGATGTAGTTGTTGATATTGATGCCCTCTTACACTTTCCTTCTCTTCCTTTGCCTTCTTGCTCCAAGAATCCAAGTATGCAACACCATCCAAGAGTGCTCCCAGAAAAATCTAAGTCTCCAAGAATATGAGAGAGCTCCAAAACTGAACTGACCAAGTCCTCCCCACTGATCCTCAAAAGCCTTTTTATGAATGAGGCCTCTATTTTCTTTATTTTCCATTATTTTCCTTCATTTTGATCCTCACACGTAACCTATGGCATTTCACCTTCCTTTTCTCCTAATTTCCATTATTTTAAAAAATAAATGTGCCAAAAATGCCATTTTGCCTTTCCAAAGCCGTTTCCATTGCCTTTTCCAATTTCTTTAGCCATAATAAATTGAATCAACACCCAATAGGATGTTTCTCCCACCATTCATCTTGGAATACATTACCCATAGACCGTGGCGTTATATATTTTTACATGGGAATTTCACTAGAGCTGTTACATAACCCCCCCCCCCCCCCCCCACCCCCCCCTTTGGGGGAACACTTGTCCTCGGATGTTCAATGACACCTAATAACTAACAAGACTATTGAAAACAAAACATACTGCCCATGGAGGTTTATAACACGAACCATTGTAGTATTTACAATGGCCATCTGCTAAAACATGACAAACATACCGTTTGCTGGAGCTTTATAACACAACTCATTACGATATTTACACTAATAACAACATATAGATTTGCTTCGACCATTGAATAATCATATTGCCTATGGAGCTTTATAAATCTAGCTCAATACAATATTTACAATAATACACACATATACATATATGCACATTTTCTCAGCCAACAAATAAAAGGATACGATGCCTACATCCACAACAAGGGAATCCAAAGGATCAAACCTCCACCCTCAAAGTAATACCAGGATTCACCTCCTCCCCAGGAAGTCCATAATCCACTATAAAGTCAAATCTGCATCTAATGTCCAATGCTACAATCCAGTGCTACCTATCCTCTCAGTGAATAGTTACCTGCTCATTGTTCCAGGGTGCACTCCCAATGTGAATCTGATTCCATCCAGTAATTCTAATGACCGAAACAAATCCATCCCTGGTCTTCCCTTCTCTGCTATATAGTCCCTCGGGAAATCCAGTCAACCCCTTCCTTGTAGTCACTCACCTTCTAAGTTCCACTGGCACCCCCATCTCAAGTAGTATATCCCTTAGCAAGGCTTCATGACATAGGAAGATAAAAAAAACCAAGGCATATACCTGCCTCAACCATCATACTGACCACAACATGCTCATGGAAATCAATGGACACTATTGGCTACCAATCTCCCACAATGACCTTGCTTCTAAAGTGTTCTACCAGCATACTGTTGCATGTTGCAATTTCTTTCACTGCTGCTGTGAATTTTTGTAGTCAATTTCAACCATCCAACTAAGCATTTCCATGCTTCCTCTACCAATAACATGAATTCCATTAGATTCCAAATAAATCAAAATAAATTCACATCATACCTCATTGGTAGCTTTTCAATAAGGTACACTTGCAATTTTGTTTGTTTCCTATTGCAACAAGTCAAATTAACTATTTGATCAAAACATCATGTATAAACATATCACATTTGGTTAGATCAAAACACAACCATCATAGATCAACATCATAAATCACATGTAACCATCATAAACCAGAATCATAGATCACATATAATCATCAAATACTGTAATCATAAATCACATGCATAATAAAACTAAATAAAATACTGATACTTATCATTTAATTAACCCTTGGCTTCCACCTTTGTCCTTATTTCATACGCACCCTTGATCAGTTTCTAGACCCGAAAAACATCAAGTGCCTTCTCCTCAACCATGTGCACACACACATAGTGTACATCCCACACATACAACCACACACGACATACCACACCATGCAATACATCCATCTACACCTAACATACAACACATACATCTACACCGAGTGTACAACACACCATGATACATACTCCTACGTTTGGTGTACGACACAACACAACACGTATATGTACACAATATACATCACAAGACATACATTCTACACACAATATGTGACACCACAAAATGCATACACATTGTTATGAAACCAGCTCAAGAAAAGATAGATCAACACCTTAGAATTCAGCCTCCTCGAGCGGGCAACCTCCTTTACATTACATAAATGAACAATTCTTGAATGATTCAAATGAAAAAGCCTCCTTTCTATATATAGGAGTGTAAGGAGTCATAATATAACCCAACCGACCTAACAATAATAATATAAAGCCACAAA